>JAZBGZ010000788.1:10281-28858 GCA_037414795.1 Stenodera caucasica | reverse complement strand
GTCAAATTCGTTTCGAACATCGACTAGTTGAGATTCCCTTATCTATGAAAAGAGAAATAAGTAACAAATACAGACCGAAATTCGCCGCTCTAAAATTATCACAAATTCTACTACAGAAAAAAAAAAAATCCAATATAGAACTTGTCAACGAAAATCCATATTTCGATCAGCTTTATTCCAAAGCTCTTGTTTTTTATTTTAATTATAGCGAATTCGCTTTGTTTTTGATCTAGTAATAATGAGGGCTCAACTCGATTTTTGGCGATTTTAATTTTGTTTCGGGCATAGAATACGTGTAGGGCTTAGCGGGTATAATGAATTTAGTGGAAGCCATCAATAATCCAGACATATCGATAGAAAATCAAATTTTGTATATGGCACATCTTGTTAATTTATTGTATGGAGCTCTAGTGGTCGTTTTTCGTTTTTGTTTGATGATAGAACAGGGTTAATTACAAAACAACTATAGAGAGCCGTTGTTTCCAAGCAAATAACAAAAACACGAAATTTCAATTAATTAATTGCCTCAGGTAGTGAGGTGCGGACATTAATAAATGTAAATAAATGAAAATTATTCTATTTACTATAGGATTAATGGGGCAATACGAATCCATCTTGTAATTAACCCACGACACGAAAATATGTCTATATGTATGATATCCCTAAATTACAACGTATTTTAACATTGGAATAGACATCAACGATATTGCTAGCACAGACTATTGTTCCAAGCACACAAATATTTGTTAACTGAAATAGAAATCTAGAATGCTCATTTCTAACATCTGAACTGACATTATCTAAGTGGACTAATGGGATGGGTTACGGATCAGTGACCCAACTCTACGGGTCTTGATATTTTAGTATTACTAAAACTACTTGATCTGATTGTATATATGTTTGTTTAATGGAGATTGTAAGCTGTGATCATTGAATTTTGATAATACAGAACAACTGTTGAAAGGATTACGTACTGAAAGACCGGCCACATATTGGAAGGTGAATTGAATTCAAGCTTTATCTGTGTAATTATCAAAGTGATGATAGCGATCGAGTCTGATCAATAATCTGAAAAATACAAATGAAGCTCTCAAGTCGAATAGCGGAAATTGCAGGAAAATCGTTAATTATCTCCCGAGTTTTATCAGCAACGCTTCCGCTTTCGTACAGTTTATTTGTGGAACTCACCGACTGAAATCCGATACAAAATCACATTTCCCATCAAAGAGATCTAGAAATATCCAATTTGCATAAAATCGCTGTACAATTCATAAATATAAGTCTACTGTATCAGTGATTGAAGTTTGAATGGAGTTTTACTTTAGAAATTCGCCTTTAAATAACGAGAATATTTAATGGGGTCGTCTTCGAGCAAACTTCCGGCATAAAATGCGAAATTGAAAGTTCGACAAAATTACCATTGATTTTGGGTAAAAAGATCAAAAACATACGGTGAAGTTTCTCAACAAAAATTTGATGTAAGATCGAAATTTTGTGGAATTGAGACTCAATAAAACATGTGCACAATATTTATTGTATTTATTGGAAAACAAGACAAACACATTTTGAATTCATTAAAGGAAACATTCATTCCATTGAGAATATTTACATTATCTATCGTATTGGTTTACATTTTTCAACAGGAATTGTTTATCTGCAGGTTGTATATTTTGGTTTGGTTTCATGAAATTTGGCCACTCCAATTTTTTATTCGGATAACTAATTGTCCCAATATTTTATTATTATACTTATATAAAATTAATTATTCCGGCAAAAACTACATTAAAAAATAGAACAACAATTTTTTGGTAATATTTCCGGGGAATTAATCGAATAACATAAATAAATATGAATGTATAAATATTTGAATTTCATGTTCATATTTTATACATATTTACATTATAACAATAGAATTTCGTAATTTTTATAAAATTGAAATCATTACAAATTTGTTTCACAGATCGTATTCAATCGACTGAACTTCAAGAAAGTTGAAAACTTTCGAAACTACACCGCTTTGATCACTCATAAAAAAATACTATTGTTTTTGCTTCTAGTTCGGAAGAAGCTCTCGAATTATTAAACTCGTGGACTTGTCTCATTAATTATCGAAAATCGATTATTTTAATGTTCAATATCCGACTTTATTTCCGATTCGACTCGAATTAAAATCCAATCCAAATATCAATTCATGTGAATGTTTTTTGAAATTTCCCATAGAAAGTTATTTTTGTATCGAACAAGAAACGTCCCTAGACTCGGTTGGAATTTAATTTGAAACTCAATTTCCGTCTTGTTAATTTAACGTATATTTGAGAATTCAATTAAAAATATTTGGAATTGTAATAAAACTTGATTTGAGTTTATAATTAATTTTCGTACAATTATCGCCAAAATTTTAATGCCACTATTAGTATTGAGCTTGATCAATTTTTTCAACAATAGTTTAGAGATGGAGCAATTTTCCAATTTAACAAAATCAGCAAATCGATCAATTATTATGGAAATCGGGCCAATTTTTCCTGTTTTCTCTAATACAGCCAGTTAGTAGAAAAGTTTTATAGTTACAAGACAAGACTACAAATTCTCTTTTCCGTTGTAAAGTAGGTCGGATAAAAGTCTCTCTTTTATTAGGAATTCTCTGTTTTTGTAAACTTTGAATCTAACAGCGTTCTGAATAATTGATAAACAATGAGGGGTCCTCGATAAAATAATGAATCGAAATCAATTCTTTATAGTGTTGTAGAAATTTATCGTAATTGTCGAAGATTCAATCGAATCAAAAATGCGAAAAACAAACGAAATTGGGTCGTATTCCAATAAAATTCGAATAATGGTTATCAACCGACGATCAAATAGAATTACTCCTTTGAACTCGTACGACAAACAGGAAACAAATTAAAACGTTTCAGATTAATTGCCGAGGTGTTTTATGGAGAATGCGATTGAGCCTAGCAAGAACTATAAAATTTGACTGAAACAGAGAAAAAACCGGAAGTTTCGGCTCTATGATGAGACAATGATTAGTTCCGGTGTGATGACCGGAAGCTATCTATTCGCCGAAATTATATTTACTTGGCGATATTAAGCCGGCTTCTGTATGATGATTGTTTGGATCGGATCGTAATTAGTTTTTCGTTTCTTGTTCTTGAGCTGTTCTTTGAGACGATTCGTTCGATCTCGATCGCGAATTTGAGACAAATCCACGAAATTCACGAACGTAAAATTGTAATTTTATTGTTAGAATTAGTGATATATCCATTATTTTTGCACAGAACATCGAACAGTTTCGAAAATTTATTCGATCAATCTCACTAGTTTTTTTTTCTTCAAATATTTACAATAGAGCAGGATCGTTGTATTAATTTTCGAGAAATTTGTTTAATTATTAAAATTATTTCATTGGTGATATGTACAAATCTACCGATTTTGAATATATTTCTTATTTTACAATATGAATTCAATTAGATTAAGTTTGAATTATGAAATAGAACCGTTCCTCAATATCGATTACATCAATATTGGAATACTCACAAAATTTCAATTTTCCCAATTCTGATATGTTGATCAACGAATAATTATTATCGATATAATCGATATTTGTACAATTTTAATTAATATCTATACGTATTGTTTTGTCTTCAAATCCAATTTTTCATTTAGACAGTTTATCATTAATGGCGGAAAATTTGATGAAAATCACTATTTTATAGAAAATTCGATTTCACTAATATCGCTACGTCGGATTACACATTACCAGATAAAAAACTATAACTAGAAGTAGTGTAGCATGGGACAGATGGGTGAAACAACCATGTCCATGCATCGCTGCTGGATGTTCTCCTGGAACAGAAAGTACAGTCCTAGTAGTCGATGAAAAGCAATTTTTCACTGGTTTAGTTCGAAAATTTGGGAAAAACATAACGAGAAAAACTAATATCAAATTCGAGCGAGATCTTATTTTTCTTTCACTGTTCCATCATATTTCAAAAAAAAAATTTTTGTCGAATAAAACGAGTTTACGGGTTGTGTTTCTTTACATCGAATTCAAATGAATTTAATTAAATTCCATCGAATATCAAAGAGTAATTTTTTCAGATGATGTGAAAAGTATTTAAATAACAAATGAAAATCTGTTGAAAGGAGAATAAATACAAATACTGCTATAAATCTGTATCTATATATTTAACGTCGCTATATTTGAACGAATTTAATTGGATTTTATGAAAAATTATGGAACATGACCCCAAATTCAGTGAATATCTCTATTTTCCATTTTCCAAACTGAACCACTTAATAAGTAGAGGCGGCATATCTGAAATCTCTCCAGGAGATTTTTTTTTTTTGATTCAGATCAATAACGAGGCTCTCGAATCGTATAGAAATAACAAAAAATAAATAAATAACTATTTTTATACAATTTTTGATTAATCCAAGCGGTTGAGAGAACCGATAATTGGGTTTGTATCGGATATTTTTTCTAAATTGCTGGTCAATTTTTAGCGATTGATGATGGATTTCTTCCGTCAAATTTGACAGATTCTCTAGAGAAAACTCATCTACTCGAATCGATCCGGGGCGTTAAAAACGGCTCAAATTACAGCAAAGGTGGCTCAGACTCTACTTGTACTCCCATCTCTATCGTCTGATCGTGGTCATTTTGGACATTGGGCAATTTTATCACAGATGCTGCATAATTGTGGTAGAATTGCCGGATTTTAGACGAAATAAAATTTTCAAATCGTCAAATTGTTGCAATATTGAGCTCATCAACAGCCAGACAAGCTGTGACGGGAATTCGATTCGAGCCATTTTCATAATGTAACCGAGTTTATTTTCTATTTAATTGAATCAAACAATTAATTTGGGATATGATCGAGTGAAGAAACGGGCGAAATTCACGCCACTATAACGGCGATAACTTGATAACGATAAGTCATTTAACGTAATTTCACTTTGTTGATGTTGTCATATAGAAATTGAAGTGATATAGAACTGAAAATGGACACTACAGATTCGTATTTGGTCTCGAAGCACTCGAAACGGTCGAAGAGCGGCTTTACCTTTTAACGAACATGGACACACAAATAATAACAACAACAACAACAACGTAAATTTGTGATGAGAAGGGTGACGTAATTGACGCTATTGTTATACAGATTACCGTTGATAAGGGTTTCTCGATTTCGATAATTAAACACGTTACGTATTTTGTCTTTGGTGTATATCGATCTGGGTATATCTACGAGCGATTGTTATAACATCCAATTGATGATTTGTTGGTATGGTTATTATTTAGGATAATTAGGATGGGAAAATGGAATAGAATACGAATGGTTTAGTATTAAGGCCGATATCCTATGGGAAATTCGATATCTATACCGTATATACAACAAATATTCAAATATCTACGCGATTTGAGTGGAGACGGCTCAAATTTCCCACAATACAAATATAATTCCGAACACGAAAATACAGCTATGTCGAATGGGAATAGAAAATTGTCCCTATAACTGATTTGGACGATACAATAATCTCAAGAGGCACAATTATTCCATATTTGTTCACGAATGAATCTGCAAAAATCCGATTAACAACAATATGGGCGATATTTGAGGCTCGATTGAAATTGAAATGAAATTTATCGTAATTTTACGTCTTTATTAATCAACTGTATAAAATAATTTCGCAACGAATTGCGGTGTATTTTAAATATTAGTCCCATTAAGGACGAGGCAATAAATTTCATTAGTCTTGTTGTTCGTGTTGTTTTTGAACGATGATATCAATTCGGATCTTTCTCACACTCCTTTGCCATTTACTTAAAACATTGTTGCAACATTATGAACCCTTATGCGGTAAATACGGTGAATTTATAGTTCCTTAAAAAGCAATTATACTAGCAACAGAGTCAGGCGCAATTGTGACTATTAAATCAGTTGATGATGGCGATGTTTATTCGCATTCTAGCCATTAAATATGTGAGTGTGTGTGTGTGTGGGGAGGGTTGCTTAAATTCCATCTAATTACCGCTTAATTTATCGATTTCGATTATCAAGTCGGTGAAAGTTTGATTGTTGTTGTTGTTGTTGTTGGAGATTCACGTTTATAGAATGTAAACATTCGATGTTTTTCCCTACTTTGATGGTTTCTTTAAAGGAGAAGGGCGGCTTTTATAAGGTAATTTTTCTTGTTTGCTCTCAACATTGCGAAAACAACATCAAAGGGTGGATCTATACACAAATATTCTTTTCACTGTGATAAATGAAGTTTGATATCAACTGTACAATCTCCACAAGTTCTCAGCTATACAGGGTGATCACTCGAAATCATCTGTTAGAAGTATTAAGAGTTCCAGTCGTCACTCAACTTTTAAAACTTAAACTCAAAATAAGTGACCTAAATTTGATTATCATTTGAGTAGGACTTCCATAAATTTTCACTACATTTATAAAATCAAACATTTCACTTTTTTTCGAAAATTGTACACTCTGATAATTGACCAATGCCTATTGCCGCCATTTTTCAAGCAGAAGAGGCGATATTGACGTCATGTATAGAAATAACCTTGAACTTTACATTAGTGCTTTTAGTACTGAAGAGTTATTTACAGAGTGTCCGAAATATGACCTATCTCTTTCAAAAGCATCATCATGCAAAATTCTATTTAGCACATAATTTGGGGAAGAAAATATTGGGCATTGTATTTGAAAAAATGATTTTTGATACTTTTGATTTTGGAAAGAAAGGGGTCATATTTCGGACACTCTGTACATAACTCTTTAGTACCGGAAGCACCTCTATACATGACGTCAATATTACCTATTTCGTTTAAAAAATGGCGCCAGTAAGCATTGTCAATTATCATAGTGTTCGAATGACAATTTTTGAAAAAAGTGGAATATGTCAAAAACGGATTAATTTTAGGTCTAGGAAAGATGCACAAAAGTCCTACTAAAATGATGAATAAAACTCGAATTTGCCATAAAAAGGTATCATTTTATTTAGAATAAGTAAGTTCCGGTACAACCGGAAGTGCAGTAATCTTGAAAATATTTTCACTCGAACAAAGTTTAAATTTTCGGAGCCAAGTCATGACTGGAACTCCTAATACTTCTAACGGACAGTTTCGACCAACCACCCTGTATAAAATCCGAATAAACTCAATCTTTAAGATATCGAAAACGACGAAAATTGCCGTATCAATTATAATTTTAGATTAGTTTGGAACAAATGTCGTAGATCTAGTAGAAGACAGTTTTGATTTATTACGAAGTGCAGTTTGAATATTGACACCGATAACCCGTTGTAAAGTTCAGTTCTAGAGTCCAGTTAGTGTTATCAGTAGCGTCATATGGCCGAACAATCCATAACGGCTATGAGCTGTAATTTGTAAAGTCCTTGCTATCCTAACAGAGATAAATGCATCAAAAATTACCATGATGGACATGAAGCGGAAATAATCTTGAACATCATCAATTTTGATGACGGTCAATTCACTTACCATTGAGAATATGCACTCTAACGCTAGCCGCATTAGCATTGGACGGTGTACATGTGTAAAGTCCCGAATCACTTTGCACAGCCTTCTGGATGAGTAGACGACTAGTGGTGACTTGGCCTTTTTCAGTAACTAGACTAACACCGCCACGTGGCGAATCAAAATTGATAACTTGAGCATTGTGCGACCACAGCATTGTTGGTGGTGGTTCCGGTGCAAAACGCACCAAGCATGTCAAGTTGATTGTTGAATCCATATTGATGAACAGATCTGGACCGCCTGAAATCTCCGTTATAGGCTCTGCAATAACAATAACAATAATCAACAACAAAACAAGCAGCTCAATAGTTGGGGTGGTTCTTCTAAATTTCGATGTTTAGATGAGGGTAAAGAACAATTTTAGATTCAGAACACGACCGCCTACCGTCATCAAGACTCCGTAACGAACTGGGTTGAGCTCCTAGTAGTTCGGCCCTTCGTAACTGTTTCGGCATGCGAACTAGCGAGACTCATTAATTCGGTTTAACGCATCAAAAGTTCGAATATAGGACATTCTGTGAATTGCACAAAAATTAATGATTAATGTTATATGGGTGGTTTTGGAACAGTTGCTACCTGTTGGACATCATAAATTTCCAAGACAAATCTAAAATCTAAAAATCCGCAATTCGCTCCACTCTCCAACTTTAACAAATTAGATACAACACAATTCCATAGAAAAGACTCGATTTACAAACAAGACTCGACTTTAATTCTAGCTAAAGAGATAGTTTCGGGCTTTTGGTGTTTTGTCTGGGTCGTAACGATTATTGTTCCGAGATAAAGTTGGACAATTTCCATGGAAACTATATAAAGTTTAATCACGGAAAAATGTAAACTCCAACGAATGCAACAATACGATAATCCCTAAAGTCTAAGGAACGGTTTGAATTTCTATTTCTGTACATATGTTGCAAATGGAAGAAACTTATCCAATTTCGGCGATTAGATACGATAGATTGGATGCAAAAGCGACTATCAATTATAAAATACAAATTTAATCAATGCAGCAATACGACTGTATTTGTGTCGAATTTTCGTAAACTTCAAAGCGATTTGGTTCGTACAGCAAATTTATGTCTACTTTGTAACATTCAGAACAAATTGTATGTTTTATTCAAACGGACCTAAGTCTCGGCAATATCCAGAAATCGACCACTAGCTTTGACTTTTACAGTTGTTCCATTTCAGATAGTCGAAGAATCGAACGCAATTTTAAAGTGTCTTAAAAGCAAATTTATTCCACCATCTTCTATTGCGTTCAAAATCTCGATGAAGACTCTAAATCGAAGCTTTCATGAATCACTTGAATCAATCACTAAATATGATAACCTAAATTCAAGTTTTCAATCTCCTCAATTCTATTTAACTTTGAGCAATCGAGGCTTTACTTTAATTTAAATCACAAATAAATTAATATTTCAATTTTTCATCATTTTTTTGTAGCCAGTCGTTCTTGTTCCGGAGCGTCTCTTATTCAAAGCATTCAAGTGCTTTTTCTACTCGCGAACGTTAAGAAAATGAAAAATACGATTCTAAAAAAAAAGCTCATTTATCTGCGTTCTATTTTTGTTTAAATCCCATTTAGCTTAATTAACATTAAAATGGAATTCGCCTTTATTCCTTTCCTCTCAACTGTACGCAATGAGATTATTGTTTTCAATTAAACTATCCTTCAAGTCGATGGATTACGTTTTTAATATGTCGAAAACAATATGACTTACCAACTATTGTTAGAAATACAGGGTGTCCAATTGGAGGTGTTGTACTAATTTGACATTCATAAATACCGCTATCTTTACGTTGCGGATAACGTATTCTTAACGTCCATTCTTCTGTGTGCGGTGTATGGATAGCCTCGAATCGTTGGTCTGAAGTGTACGTATAACGGCCCACTGTTAATAAATGGATGTCACGATGACGGACCCAAGAGACCTGGAAAATTCACTATAATTAATCGATTGAAATAATCGGAAAATCGTATCGAATTTCCCGATGAATTATCGAATCATTAGAATCTGAAAAGTTGTTTTATCTATTGTGGCGGACAATTTTCCTTCCATTATTGTGTGAATCCAAGGAAAAAACAATGGATATTTTTAATTGAACCGCTCGACTTTAAGACGGAAACAAGGATTCGAACACAAAGAAAATACAATTGTCCTGTTAAGCTTGAACGGCTTAAAATGTCGAATTTTCTGTTAAAGTGCGATTATTGTTGGGAGTTTCATCTCCCAATTTCTTTCTACTTTAACTCGAATATACACAACAATTCACAATAATACTAGTCGAATCGAGAATAGAATCCAACTATTTTCAATTGGCTCTAATATATAAGTGTGCGTTTAGAGGATTATCTGGAAATTTGCTGAAATATAGAAAATGTGCTCTAACAAGTTTTCCAACTCTATCCGATTATTACCAATTAATGATACAATTTCCACTGGGTTGTTATTCGAAAATTTTTTTTATTCAATTTTGCGTGAAACTCAATAGCTATGGGCCCTATTTTGATTATCCGGTTATTATTCTGTGTTCTATCAGAAATATAGCGGCTTCGTTGCCGACAAAGATGACAATAATTGGGAGTTGAAAAAGTTCTCTGTTCGTCGAACATTATTTTAAATATTCGATTCGATATTTGACATAGAGCTTGTTTGTGAAAAGCTCTTTCTCAATCCGAAACTCGAACAACCTTTCCAATGTTTGCCGATGTAACATTCGAGACGAGTGTTCATGTTCGGATTTTGTTGGGGAGTGGTTGGTGACAACAAAGCGCAAAAAGTTGGAGCAATATCGATTATCCGGACTTTCCAACTAAATACCCAACGAAAATATTGATGGAAACTCGCTTGAGAAATACAATTCTCGATCATTAGTATCGGCAAGTTGGATAAGGGAAGCATAAAATTGTCGTTTATCGGTAACGCCTTACCGTGTCGTCGTTAGCTCGATTTTGGGACCTTGGCGCGGTAAATATCCGGAATGTTGCAGGACAAACACCGATAAGAATATCTAGCGAGAGAAAGGTCTCGTCACCAGGTTGATGGAGCGCCTCCTTGGGTAATGAAATCTGTTCGTTTCCATCCCTTTTGGGAACGGTTCGTTCTCAACAATGTCAACGTGTTTATAATCTGAATCCCGGTAGCGCCGATTTATGCCCCTATTCCACCAAAAAAAAAGACAAAATTATATTTCTCTAGAGTCTAGAGATGGTTTTTTTTTTCTCAAAGAAAACGACCGAGAAACGCTTGTATCGCAAATTATCATTGTTCTGGTCGTTGAAAAGAAAAATGATTTCGCTTTGGAGATATTAATCGAATACTTGGAAATATAAGACCAACAAGTCCCTCTACCTACATTCTTCATAATATAGAGATAAACGTAAATTGAATTTTTTGCCGTAAATAAAAACACACTGATGGAGAATTAGAGAAAGATACATTTTTTACGTTGCTTTGGATCACAATTAAATTCGGAGATTTACGGCGAAATTGTACCGAATATCGAGACGATATAGAGAGTGGAGAACCGGCAGAAAAAATTTAATATTTCGAAATACGCCGAAACTCATTAGTACAAAATACTTAAACTCTAATTGTACTAGAATTGTCCGAAATTTCACCACCGAAAATTGAAGATGCTCATTTGCCGGTAAATTAATCCGGCTATTTAGCAGACTTGTTGCACGTTAGACGAAAATTCGGTCAGTTATTTCAATTAAAAAACAAAAAGAAAAAAAATTGTAATATAAGTCGCGGAAAATTTCCCCTCATATCGTATTCAACAGGATATTACATCCAGCGGCAGTCGACTTTATTGACTTTTTATTTAATTTAATCTCTTGAAGTTTCCATTATTTGACATAATATATATTCTCGTATAATTATTGAAGTTTGTTCGATAAAGCGTTGAATTTTTCTGTTTCGAATAAAGAAGCTGTTTTCACTTTTCATATAGTCGAATATCGGCCCGAGGATATTACTTTCGTATTCATTTAAAACAGGCGAAGGATGAACGATAACCGGGCTATTTTTCCATTGGAACGGTTGGAGAATGATGGAAGTTGGACGAAACAACTTGGTCCTATCCATTTTCCGTTTCTTTGTTTAACGGCTCAGTTCGTTCGAAAAGTCGCCTTTTATAATCAAACTCTATTTTGGTTTCATATCATTAACTGTGTGGGAAAGGATCAAACTTGGAGCTTGTTCTTGTTGGAGAGCTTTCGTTTCACTTTTAGTTCACGTAAATAAATCAACATTAAATACTTCACCCTTACCGAAATCTGATGATGTGAAGAGGTAGTGCGGGATTTAGGATCGGGCCAAAATCAACTTAAATTAATTTTCCGACCTTAAAACAAATATTAATACAACAACAACAATGGGAATATAAGAAATATAGAAATTGAGGCGAACAAAGTTGAATTTGGCTGGAATTAAAAAAGTTACTAGTTGGTTTTGGGGTGTTTTATGTTGGTATGGGTGAGATCGAATAGCTTGTTTGAACGTGATAAATACGAGGCGCCCTCGACAAGAAAGAAATAAAGATTAACTTGATACTCTTCACACATACCGTATAAAAGTAAAGAAAACGTAAACATTTGTTCAGGGAATGTATAGCTATTAAATCACTTTCGTTGTGTGAGTTATGGCCTGGATGTTCCCAACTAGGGGCCATTTCTTATAGACAACCACCCCTGCTGCTAAACAAATTCGTTCCGTTTTTGTTGTTTCACAACCATCAATTAAACTTATTCCGATATTAAACGGTCGAAACGGCAATAAAAACGATAAACGTTAAATCTATTCCAATCACGGATTAGAATACGTAATAGAAACATTGTATTCCACTCGAAAACGAAAGGCGAATAAACATAATACTGATCATATGAATGCCAAATTCGATGGTATTAACAGTGAGCAAGTTCCATATAGGGGGAAAGTTTGGCTGATACTTTAATGAAGTAGAGCGAAACGTACAACTTTTGGCTAAATAAAACTCCAACTTTTTTGCCAGATCAAATGAAAGGGAAAACTTTTGCTAACCTATCGTCACCAAAATCAACCCTAACGATCCCCCTATAATAACAACAAACAGTTCTATTGTAAAATAGAAAATTCTTATAGTGTTTCAATCAATTGGAAATAGAGTATAAAATGCGATTACGTGCGCAATTTGCATATTTTCCCCATTGACAATCGCCCTAAATTGCAGCACCTAGTCGGGTTTATTTACAATGTCCTAAATATCGACTGACTGGCAAATTTTCCTGGTCGTTTTTCTCCCAGTTCTATGGCAATCAATTACGGAACTTTATCCGATAAAGTTCGAAAAATTAACGGAAATTCCATTCATTTGAATCGTGAAAGGGGTAATTCGCGAAGATTTCATTTGAGCATCAATTCTCGTTTGAAATATAGTAGATTTTTTTTTTTTTTTGTTAATATTGTTATTGTGATGTAGAAAATCCATCTGCAATGCAGTTTTAGTGAAAATCGCATATCTCTCGACTCCTTCTACTGCAGACACCTCATGAAAATTTAATATGGTCCAAATGTTTACCAACATCACCGGCTAACGTCATACAACATTATTTAATATGTCGCGCTTAGCACTACAACATCAATGTTGCATTGTAGAGATAACCCATTTTCCAGCTAGACAGCTCTCAATCAATCTGATACATTTCCCCATCGGCAATATTGAAACTATCCTATAATTTTCCATAATAGAGAAAATGCTGCTATTTTTCTATTCAATTACTCGATTTTCGTCCGGATAATTGTTGCATGTTCTCAACTTTTAGATCTCGCCAACTTCCAGTTTTGACCGAGCTAATCTCCTTCCAGTACCTGATTTGTTTTTGTTTCTGGTCTTGAGTTTGTCTTTAACAAGAGACTTAATGAAGTTATGGCGGTGAGAATATTATCTTTCGCTTGTTTATCAGGCTTTTTTGCCGTCTGTATTTCAATTTTTTCGACGAGCGTTTGAAGTCGTCTATTCGAAAGTTATGCAAACAGCCTCGTGTCTTGATTAAATTCTGATATGTGCTCACTTTACACGTTCTCAAGCTTTGATAAAAACTCCGACTCTATATATAAAGAACGAAAAAAACTAATTGGAAAATTCTCGCCTGCTCAACTTTCTGTCGGAGTTTCACAGAATTAGCGAAACTTCCATTAAATTATCGAGTGATCGGATAAATCACTATTATTGTTTCGATCATACTCTAAGAGTTTTTTTTGGGGAAAAAAGAGTAAAATATGCTTATGCTGCAATAGTAGAGAACTCCGGAAGTTATAATCCGCAACAAGATGATATTTCAGGAAGTTGAAAGAGAGAGTGTAATGAAATTTTGGTGAGTTGACAAGTTTCCCACTTGAACTTGATTGAAGTAGAAAATTCTTTTAAAGTCGCCGACAATTCTGTTCCAACACTAATAAGCATAATAACCGCAGTAAGCCTCACATGAATTATAATCACTGTATGTGATCGCATAAATCCGGATAGGGACACAGTCGGGGATGAGGATGTTCTATCGAATATTGTCGATTATTACAATGGTTCCAGATATTTCGAATGGATGTTTGACCGAAATTTGAAGATATTTAGGACTAATTCGAGTGAAATTCATTACAACGACACGTTATACAATTATTGCCGGGATTGTTTTACTGAATCGGTAATTAGAACTAATTGGAAATGTTCAACAGAAATCAATAGCCAATCTAGTTGTTCAAATTATAGTCGATTCGCGTAATTTAAGATAATTGTAAATTGAGTCCGATTAGCTTCTAATCGAATTCGAGTAAACGTTTAGATGAAAAATTTGAGTAAATTCTAGGTTGCGAAAAATGAGCCTTTCACTCCAGAAAATTCGATAAAAGCCCAAAGTTTAGTAACAGTTAATTTTAAATAGCTGCTATTTCATCATCATCTTGTTGTCGCTGAGTCGTTTCGGGTCTGTTAGACATTCAACAATTTCGACGTGATAAAAAGATCGTTTTTCCTAAAGATGGGAAAAACAAGAAATATGCTCATAAAGTCTGTTAACACTCTATCTCAGAATATATCAACTTTATCAAACTATCATGAATTTCACTATACTAACATTTCACCAATAATTCAGGATTCCCAACTCTTCTACGATTTGGCATTATTCCAACTCGATGATATATATTTTCTTGGAATTTGAAGATTTTCCTGCAATAGAGTCTAGATGGAACATGCTGTATGTCTGGTTGGGAAAGATAAACATATAAAAGACTTGGATCGCATCACATGAAATGAGACCCATTAACTTCGACCCAGTCTCTCTTATCAGATATTCATTCCGTCTCTTTCCCGCTATCTAGATCTTTGTTTTGCTAATATAGCGTGTGAAAATTTGCATATCAGATAATAAATTGTTAGTATCTATTCTAATGTAGCAAATATTAACATTACTCTAAGTCTAATACATCATCACTTCTAATATATTTTATATTAACGATTATTTATATTTACTTTTTCTATTTCAAACATCAGTTTAATTAGAATTCCACAACCAATTATCTGAGCTCGTTTGTTTTATTACTGAATACATATTTTGAGTAAATGTTGCTTATTCAAATTTGTGGAACAATTGTATGTTGGGCTGAAATTTCAACACAATTGAAATGATAAATTCGGTTGTTAAATGGAATTGGATATAGAAAGAGCGCTTTTAATCTCGACAATTATCAGATTTTGGGGCGCAATTTTTATGGTTGATATTCCACGAATCAACCCATCGAGCATAATTCAACAGAAAAGTATCTTCGATTCAAATCAAATTAGAAGAGAATTAATTCACCGTTCTTTTCCTCTATTATTATTATTATTCATTTTTGATTCATCGAAGCGTAGAATGTTTTAGAAAAAATGAAAAATGTATCACTATTTCGGAAATCACATAATAAGCCACATGAATCCGTATTTTTCTTTTATTTGGAAAATTTCCAGATCTCGCTCCCCTATTTTGAGCTGAAATAGCGGGTTATCAATCATAATGGCGGTTGGTGAATGGTCGATATTCGAATAATTTCATCATTAACGTATAAAACGTAATGAAATTGAGCTTAAGTCGCTAACTATTTCCAATTTTCGTGTTTGTCTGTAATACTCGACCAAAGAAAAAAAATCAACTGCCGAAATATCGAGCTCAGTGATTTACAACAACAACCGAGATTATCTGATATTAGAAGCCTGTAGGATTTGTGAACGTTCAGGAAACACACATAAAAGACAGAATTTTTCAGAAAATACTCAACTCACTCTGTCGAGGTCAATTCCGATTTCTATCAATTTTTCACCATAAAATTCAAGATCTTCATCACTTATCGAGCTTTTTGTGGCTGATTTTTCCGAGTAATTTTATGTTAGTTTCTAGTTGAACGTCTCCGAATTAACGGACTGTTAAACACAATCTTCAGTAAACCGCAATATTCGTGGGTAATTTGCATATTTATGGCCACCTTTATAACAATTTTATCGAATTAACGACCATCCTCATTACCATATTGACTGGATTAGGTAATTGGCCAATGCTAACACTTATGTTAACGACATACCGGAATTTTGTTTGGATCAATCCAATATTGAATCATAATCAAACTAATTGATAATGTTGTATTTTGATAGTATAAACAAATTTTGTCAATTCCAATGGGACGTGACCTCATATCATGGAAAAAGAACGAGATGAAAAAGGGACGCATTATAAAGGGAATATAGAACAGGAACTATACTAATTATTATTCAAAACGTTAGTTAGGTTATTTGGGTAACTCTACAATTCCGTTTCAATGTGTCTAAAACTCCATTCAACCGAACTGGCCGAAGTTTTGATGACTTGATTAAGAGAAAAAAGAAACCCTATCAAAACTTCCACAGATTTGTTTCGACATTTTGGAAAAATCCCACCCATCGTCGGTACGGTAAATCGAACTTTTAATTGACATATGATAGAGAAAGAGAGATTAATATTCAACTTTTGTACGTATTCCGAATGAAATATACTTTGACTCAATCAAATATTCATAATTCGTTCGAATGCAAAGCGGTAGGTCTGGGGCAAGCCCGGGATTTGCTTTATGGTAAACAACTTAATATGGGAATCTGTATTGTATGGTTTCGTATCGATTTTCCACCATCAACTCCAAATTGAGGATAGCAGTCACTCAATTCGAGTACTACGAATGTCTTCTAATTGTTGAAGAAGTGAACAAATTCTCAATTATAGTTTGAGCTGAAGTGGGAATTTTCCGAATTTCTCCAACTAGTTCTGCAACAAATAGTTTCATATGTGATGCGTGTCTGTACGTATGTAGAAATGCTGATTATATATTCAGAAGGAAATCTACATTTTAATAAGAGCGAACATAAAATGTAAAAACACAGCATAGTCCTGAATATAAAATTGTTGCCTTACAACGCTGGAATGGCTTACAGAGAAGAACTAGCGGAGGCAGGTGTTGCTTGTGGCTTACGAATATTAAGCAAACACTTACGAACAAAAATGGCTTTTACACACGTATCTACTTTTGCACAAACTCGCAATTTTTCTTGATGAGAATTATCCTCGATCCATCTTGTTATATCCGACAAAGCTACCCCAGTTGATTCCATTCTAACTTACAATTAAATAAGTTGAAATTGGATCAAGTACGTTGCGATATTTTATTTATATATTCATATGATATCGTGGAAATCGACCGGAAGCGTTTAGGACGTGGACAAAGCTATTCGAACTAATTCCAGTGCGTGTCATTATCAATTTCACACCTGCTTATTGGAGCTTTATCATTTTGACCTTGACGATTCCTGCTGGCAATAGATCGATTGTCGTCCGGAAATTGTGCGATAAAATCGAGACATTTTAAAGCACGAACTGCCAACTTTCCACCGACACACAAACGTATAAAATATTTAGGCCGAATATGATTATTTGATTATCGTATTTTTCGCTAGCTATGGTGTTTCTCGTTCGCACCCGAAGCAATTTGATTCTAAAGTAATATTACACTACAGGGTGACGTTAAATAAGTGAAACGTAGATATAATTCCTGAAGGGAGAATCACATATTTGATTTTTATTTTGTCGCTTCTTTACGATGAATCGTCAATAATTCAGCTGAGATTCCATCGAGAATCACTAAAATTGACAATTTCGAACGGAATTGGACGATATTAAATTGAAACGTTCAATTCAATATAGCAAAAAAGTTACACTAATTTCTGTGAAAGTTTTACTAAAACATGGAGTGGAAATTTTAATTTACAATAAGGTCGTAAAATGCTCAAAATTCCATTAATTTGGAATTTTCCCGATATTATAAAAGACAACTTCCTATCCAAGTGACCTATAAATAACAACAAAAATATAAAACTACGACACTAAAGATAGACCTTCTGTAATTTCTTAATTAATGTTCATAAAACATAAGTTCATAAGACTCGATGTCTTTATTAAGAAAATGAAATATTACGTTATGATTTGATTATAGCCGCAATTTAGATTTATGATGCAACAGTTACGTTATGCATTTTAAAAATTTCAACATTAATCATCCTTTAGAAATGTTGAGAATCTCTCGTTTATTATTGCATGACCTCTCATCATTATTTATTGAGAAAATAAAACGAAATAACAGTAAAAATTCACATATATGTAGAAACTTATTCGCGATATATTTTCTTCCGGATGGTGGCGATTCAAAGTCCAACTTTCGAAACTTCCATTTCCGTTACGTAACAAAACGGATATAAATGTATCACGTTCGTGTCAATAACGTCATAAATTTGGTTCGCGATCGTTATTATGTTGATGGAAAAATATATAATCAAAACGACAAACGATACGAATAAATGATATTACAGTTGGCACCCCATCTCATTAGAATTCACCCAACTTAGCCTTTAATAATGAAGTTCGATGGTCTAATCAGTTTAAATCACACAAACCTTTTCACAATTGGAAAGTTTTCAATGCAATTAATTGTAAGTCGTGTGCCC
>JAZBGZ010000787.1:1008-29748 GCA_037414795.1 Stenodera caucasica | reverse complement strand
ATAAATTCATATTTTTGTTATCAAAATACAGTTATTTATCAAACGAAAAAATCAGTTTCAAGGTGAAAAATACGTCAAAAATATGATGATCAGCTCAACATATTTTACTGATAAACAAATACTTTTTGAATAGTGTTTTCCTTAGATAATAGATATAATTTCACACTGGAAACTATAGTGGAAGTCACAACTATTTCCATTATAGCTCGAACCAGAGGTACTATAAATTTAGCTCAAAGTTAAAATGTTGGTCAAAAATTTACTAATTTTGATTTTGATGATAGTTCAAAGAACAAATCAACAAAACAAAGAAAAATTGGAGCAAATCTCTGAGCTTTATCGAAATTTATCTAACAAATTTGAACAAGAACTACCACCAGGTATTTATTTGATTAATTTGATCAATGCTCGAATTTTTGGCAAACGCAATAAAGAATTGTCTTCTTTATAGATTATCCATCAATTCAAAAATTCAATAAAAGTTATGATTTTATTATAATTGGAGGTGGATCAGCTGGCTCAGTTCTAGCTAATCGTTTATCAGAAGTACCACAATGGAAAATTTTGCTACTTGAAGCTGGTAAACAACCACCTATTAGTAGTGAAATACCAGCAACTGCTACATTATTGGGCCAAACTGAATATAATTGGAATTTTTTAACACAACCACAGAAAAATTTCGGATATGGTTTCGAAAATGGACAAGGTGAATTTCCACGTGGTAGATCATTAGGTGGTAGTAGTACCACAAATTTTATGTATGCTACACGTGGAGCTGTCCATGATTATGATCAATGGGCTAGACAAGGTAATCCAGGTTGGTCATGGAAGGATGTTTTACCATATTTTATCAAAATGGAAGATTATCGTATTGATAATGGTGATTATGGTTATCATAAACAAGGTGGTCCTATGACAATCGAGCAAGCTAAAAGTCGAAGCCTTAATGCTGAATCATATGTGAATGGTTCAATTGAATTTGGAGAGCATTTAGTTGATTATAATGGTCGAAAAATGCTTGGTGTAGCATTCAATCAAGCTACTATACGTGATGGTCGTCGATGTAGTACCGAAAAAGCATACTTACGTCCGGCAAAACAACGCAAAAATTTGGCCATAGTACCAAATGCTTATGTAACAAAAATTTTGATCGATCAAAAAACTAAAATAGCATTAGGAGTTCGTGTTTATTATAAAGGTGAATTTTTTGAAATTTTGGCCAATAGGGAAGTAATTCTATCAGCTGGTGTTGTACAATCACCACAATTACTAATGTTATCAGGAATCGGTCCAAAGAAGCATTTGGAAAAATTTGGAATTCCTCTTATCAAAAATTTACAAGTTGGCCAAAAACTTTACGATCATGCACTTTTTTTGGGTATGATATTAACAATAAATAATACAATTGGTACAGATATTGAAACATTATATAGCGAAAAAAATATGATTGATTTGATTATTGATCATGATGGACCTTTGACACGTATGGGTGGCGCAAATGAAGCCTTATCATTTATTAGTACAAAAACTGATTATCCTGATCTAGAGATTGTTTTTGTATCATCAAGAATCAATATTGATAATAATTCAGCTAATATGTATCATTTAAGTGATCAAATGATTGAAGCTTTAGTTGGTGAACTTGGTGATCGATCAGGTATACAAATAAATCCGGTGATATTACATCCTGAGTCTTATGGACATATCGAATTACAATCAATTGATCCTTTCGAACATCCCAAAATTTTTGCCAATTACCTTTCAGATACTGCGCAAAAAGACATAAATACTCTACTTAGAGGTGTACGTTACATTCAACGATTGATCCAAATGCCTAGTTTCAAAAAATATGGCACAACTCTGAGTCGAATCATTCAACCGAACTGTCAAAATTTCAAGTATGATTCAGATGATTATTGGAAATGTTGTATACGTGGTTTAACATCAACTGGTTATCATCCAACTACTACATGTAAAATGGGACTTAAGTATGATCAAGAAGCTGTGGTTGATCATAAATTATGTGTTCATGGTATTAGAAATTTACGTGTTATTGATGCAAGTGTTATACCGGTTACATTATCGGCACATACGAATTTGCCAACGATTATGATTGGTGAAAAAGGTGCAGATATTGTCAAAAAAGATCATGGTATCCATTTCTAAATAAAAAGATCATCTATTTTAGATATTTGAAGTATTTTGATTTAGCCGCTCAGTATTTGAGTCAATAGGTCCCTGTAACTGGAAAATAACAGGATAGCGATTTATTGGAGTGATTTCTTATTTTTGGGCAAAAACTGAGTCATTTATTCCAGTAACAATGAAACTGATAAGCACTAAGCTATTTCATTGATAACTTACTTAGACTTTCTCATTGCAAATATTGAGAGTATGATTATGTGCATTTCTGATAATCCCCAGCGAAGGCCAAGGCCAAATGGTTGTAAAATTTTTAACAAAAGAGAATTTCGTCATGAAACGATTGTATTAACAATTTTTGATGTTGACCATCGATGAGCAAAATGGAAAAATCTAAAATCTTGTCAGTTATTTTATTGATGTTCATTAAAATTTTTGATAAATAACATTTTTTATCTGTTTTTGTTAGAATTTCGTTTTCAAGTTGAGTTGAACGACAACAGATATCAAAAATTTTCGCAAGCCTTGAGCATAAAAAGATCATAATTTAAATTTGAGACAATTCACATATCAATAAATTTAATATTTATTATGAAATTGATTGATTTCTTACTAAGAGAATCTTTAAAATGTCAATTTTCGAAAACAACAAGATTGAAGAATTGAAAAAGATTTTCTAAATTTTCGACAAACTTTGACAAGTAAACAGAAAAATAGAAATTTTCATTTTTCTTTGTTTTTCACATATTTTTTTGTCATGCTTTATTGTTGTTAATAAATAATTTGATGATCAAAATATTTGAGATAGATGATGATAAGTTTTGAGTGCTATAAAACTTTATCTTGATGATTATGAAAACAAAAAGTACAAATAAAGGATCAAATCGTTGACTTAAGAGTCAAGAAAATATTACGTCGAACATATAAATATGTGACAAGACTTACCCACTTTTGGAAACCTTGAGGCACAATCGATGACTTTGAAGGTTTTGTTCTTATCAACAAAAGATTAAAGTAATTGATTATTGTTCTTTTTTTCTCAATTTGTAAATGAAAGAATTTCGGCAGAAATCATTTTTGCATCAAAAAATTTAGCACGAACGTCTAAATGCTAAATACCAACGATCTAACTTGAAAAGAGCCTCCCCAAAACTGGCAAAAAGTTCAAAATCATCGTTCTAGTTAAAAAAAAAAGCTCCCCTACGTTTAGCAAAACGACGCAAAAATGAGGCTCGAGTAACCAAACATTGATGAAATAAAACAATAAAAAAATGTGAAATATACCTACTTTTATTGCAATTGATCAAAGAGATGGTTTGAAGGTCAAGGGTTAAAATGGTGATGGCTTTGACAAAACATCTGTCAAATATGAAACTGACAAAAGAGATCTCGTATTGTTGGGTAAGTTCAAGTTTTTCTTGTTTTTTGGCTTCCTCATAATTTTGACAATTATGGGAATTTTGACATGAAATTTTTAGCAATTCTAGAAAACGTCGAAAATTTATTGGGAATGATCCAGAATATCATCCATATGATATTGCCAAAATTTCTACTAACATTAAAGGTTAATTTGTAGCTTATCAGATAACAACTGATGATATTGCTAGCAAAAAAACCATACAACTGAATTTTAATCCGAATACATCACAAAAAATTTCGATTATTTGATAATAGAAAGACTCGAATTATTCCTATTTCTATTTCTGTTGAATATCATCAACCTGTCTTCTCTTGAATTTAACTTGAGTTACTAATGAATACATAATTTAAATTATTCTTAAGTAATATAGACGCAATGAAAAAAAAAACTTGTTTTGCTAAACAGGTCATTCACTGAATGTCTAACATTTTGTCTACGATCCACTTCTATTTATAATCCTGTAATATAAGAACAAACTAAACTGAAAAAAAATATATCAAAAAACAACAAAAAAAATGTATTGAACTGAATTAAATCCAATTGATGATCTTGTAATTATTGACAAAAATCAATACCAAAAAAATTTGAAAGTTTGGCAAAATTATTGCTGATGTTTGGTGTGCGAAATATCTCAACAATTCCAATCAAAATTCTGTCAAAAACCAATTTTGATCTATAAATTGTTTCTTGCCACTATAATTTACTTGATGGACTAAAATTTTATCTCAATTTTAGACAAATTTATTGTTGCATCTCATATTTGATTGTTTTCTCAATTTTTGAAAAATTCTCAAGATGCTGAATTATCAAATCAAAGAGATGCAAGGTTTTTGTTTCCATTCAAGTATCAAGGTGATTTGATGAAATTTGCCAAATAGGTGAAGACTCTCAGTTTTGATTGAGACTAATTGGCAATAATGTTTTCACAAATTATGATCGAAGAAATGATCATGACGATCATTATGATTTCATTATAATTGGTGGTGGTTATAGTGGTGCAGTTGTCGCTAATCGCAAAAAATAACAGAAAAACAAGATAATGTCATTGGGTTTAGTTGATCAAATAATGGCACGGCCACGTGGATGTGGTCTAGGTGGTACATCAATTATAAATTATATGATTCATACACGTGGTAATAAGCATAATTTTAATGATTGGGCTGAATTAGGTGATCCCGGATGGTCATATAAAGATATATTACAATATTACAATTGGACGTTAGTTATTTTCAAGGAAATGTGGAAAATGGCCGACGATGTAGTGCGGAAAAAGCATTTTTACGACGGATAAAAAATTGCAAAAATTTGACAATTCTGACAAATAGTCGAGCCGTAAATCTGTTGATTAATCCAACAACTAAAGAAACATATGATGTTCAATTTGTCAAAAATCGCCAATATATCAATACTTATGCCAAAAAAATGTGATTCTATCAGCCGAAAATGGCATTTAGACGAATTAGGAATCGATGTGATCAAGACTTTACCAGTTGGTCAAAAAATGTATGATCATCTATGCTTCGTTGGTTTATCATTCAGCATTTATGCTACAATTGTTAGTGAACAAGAAAATCTCTATCGATTAGACTCAATTTTCGATTATTTCAAACATGCTAAAGGTCCTTACACAAATCTAGGTGGTGTTGAAGCATTATTGTATCATAAAACAAAAAATTCCAATGATACACGTGATAACCCGAATATTGAATATATTTTAAATTCGGGTGGTTTTCATACCGATTATGGTGAGATTGTTCGTAGAAAAATTCATGACAAATTCTGGAAACCGTTAGAAAATCAATCAGTATGATCGATTCATCCAATGCTACTACATCCGAAATCTTATGGTTATTTATGTTTGAAATCCAAAAACCCATATCATTGGCTCAAATTATATGATAATTACTTAACAGATCAAAATTATGATGATATCAAAACTTTCATTGGAGCCATACGTGAAATTCAACGTATCATCAAACAAACTACTTTTCAAAGATTGAACACTTAACAAATTGATACTAAAATACCCGGTTGTGAGCAAGCATTGTGACTATGATTCAGATGCTTATTGGGAATGTGGTTTGAGACATTTGAGTGCAACATTACATCATCAAATCAGTACATGTAAAATGGGACCGGAAACGAATCCGGAAGCTGTGGTCGACGCAAAATTGAAGTTTAATGGTATTAAAAATTTACGTGTTGTTGATATTGGTATTATACCAACAACATTGGCGTCTCATACAAATGCACCAGCAATTATGATTGGTGAAAAAGCAACTGATTTGATCAAACAAATTGGAATATGACTCAATTTTTCGTATAAATAAATTTCTTTGATAAATTATTGAGAAAAAGCGATCTCAACGCCATCTATTGTTGCCCAACATAACTAACATCAAATAATCGTGACTGTATGATGCCTTATTGTAATTCAATTGATAAAGGTTAATTAAGCAGATTGTGAAATTAATAACACTAGATGACGTCGACTTTCCTTTTTTTTACCTTGATTTAGTGTTGTCAAAATTTCAAGAGAGTGTTACATACCTGAAAACATAAGAAAACAAATTTGATCAATAAAAGGTAAATTATTTTAACTCATAAGTAAAATTACAAAAATTTCATAGTGAACACTACTATTTATCAATTTGTGATGGGATTTTGTGATTTAATGAAGACCGTCAAAATTTCATCACACTTGATATGCGAAATATGTAGGTCAATAAATTTGTCGATCGATTCACCAAAATATCTCAGAATTATCATCATTCGCTCAAATTTGAACATATAGAAGTAATTTGGGAGTAGTGATTTTTTCAAAGGCAAAAAAACACTACCTAGTTTTGTCGAAAAATTCGGTACCAAAGTCTAAATGTTAAATATCATTGACCTAACCTATAAAAAGCCTCCCTTCATCCGGCAAAAAGTTCAAAATTATCGTTGTAACCAATAAATAGCCTCCCTAAATCTGGCAAAAAGTTCAAAATCATCATTCTAGCCAAGAAAAAGCCTCCCTACGTCTAGAAATACGCGGCAAAAGTTTAGTCGAAGTACCAAATTCTGATGGATCGGAACTATCAGACAACGTGAAATATACGATTATTGATATTGATCAAAAAGTTTCTTAGCCATTACTCAACATTATCCTGGGTACTAGGACTAACATGAAAAATACTCGACAAAATTGCGAGACTGACAAATAAAACTGTCAAATAAAATTCATATTATCATTGTCAAAGCTGTTTATCAAACAAAGTTACATTTCGAGACGTAGTACGTCAAAACATAAAGGAACCAAAGCAAATTTGTATAATGAGAGAAACTAGAACCAGTGTTTTCCTAGCCGAAATTTTTTTTATAATGGGAAAAAAAAGAGTAACTGATAATTTAAAGATTGGTTGTATCATAGGAGACTTTGATCGTTATTATTGATGACAAAATTTAGTAAAACCTTGATAAGTTCTATCTTGACTTAGAAAAGTTTTGCATAACAGTCAATAGACTAGATAGACTTTTCTCAAATGCGCAAAATATATTTCATATTAAAATCAGACTACAACATCGATATTTGATTAATACTCTAAAGTTATTCTCCAATTTGGGACGTGTTTTTTACAGAAAAATTGAGCTTTTGAAGTATTGAAAACTCAAAATTAAACTAAGCATAATTAATAATATTTCATTTATTCAAAAAAAAATAGTGGGGTTTTTTGATAAAATTTTAATTCAAAATTGCAACAATAAAATCAAGAATAAAATAGAATTGTCATCGCTCATTATTTTTTGAATTTTGATTGTTTATTGACTCTTCAAACAATAGCTAGAAGATAACTGGATGACCTTTAGTAAGTGATCAGCTTTTTTTGGGAAGAGAATTGAAAGCTTCATTACCAACAACAATATAATTAATAAACAATAGGCATCTGAATTGTATCATTGCAGATGAACAATTTGAGTTAA
The DNA here is from genome assembly GCA_037414795.1 of Stenodera caucasica. NCBI lineage: Eukaryota > Metazoa > Arthropoda > Insecta > Coleoptera > Meloidae > Stenodera > Stenodera caucasica. The sequence goes on along the minus strand of JAZBGZ010000787.1, from coordinate 22,223 downwards.
TCTGATTATAATGCATTTCAATATGATAAAATAATGTAGAGCAACTTTGATCCAAGTACCTCATAATCACATTATCTAAATTTTGATAATGTATTTGTTTCAAATATCTGCGAAAACAAATTCCTATTTACTACCTTGCAATAACCCTAATTGTCAGTCAAAATGATAATATTTTATCTTTTAGATTTTGGAATAGTATAAGAACACAAAATAATGTTTGAAAGAGAACAGTTTCTGGTTACATCTCTTACAAAGATGATGCTAAAAATTTTGATCCTGATTATTTTGATATTTTTGGAACTAACCCAAAGCCAAAACTTAGACGATATTTCTGCATCTTATCGTGATTTATCCATTGAATATGGACAAGAACTAATACCAGGTATTTGATATTTTGCTCAATTTCTCCCAGACATTTTGATGCAAGAATTGAATTTGTTTCCTTACAGAATATCCACCAATTAATCAATTTGAAAAAAGTTATGATTTTATTATAATTGGAGCTGGATCAGCTGGCTCAGTTTTAGCTAATCGTTTATCGGAAGTACCAGAATGGAAGATTTTGCTTCTCGAAGCTGGTGGTGAACCACCTTTTGGTAGTGAAATACCAGCAGCAGCAGCATTATTAAAAGAAACGATATATGATTGGAATTTCATTATTGAACCAAAAGACAATTTTGGTTATGGTTATCGCAATGGTCGTATGGAATGGCCACGAGGTAAAGTACTCGGTGGTAGTAGTACTATAAATCTTATGTTTGCAACACGTGGAGCAGCTCGTGATTATGACCAATGGGCTGATCCATATAACCCAGGTTGGTCATGGAAGGACGTTCTACCATATTTTATAAAAATGGAAGATTATCGTATCGATAGCGGTGATTATGGTTATCACAAACAAGGTGGTTATTTGACAATTGAAAATATTAAAAATCGAACAATTAGTGCTGAGGCTTTTATAAATAGTAGCATAGAATTTGGGGAGCCTTTGGTCGATTATAATGGTCGACAAATACTCGGAGTAAACTACGATCAAGGTACTTTACGTGATGGTCGTCGATGCAGTACCGAAAAAGCTTACTTACGTCCGGCAAAACAACGCAAAAATTTGTCAATAGTACCAAATGCTCAAGTAACTAAAATATTGGTCGACTCACTCACAAAAATAGCAAATGGTGTTCGTGTTTTTTATAATGGTACATATTTCGAAATTTTGGCCAAGAAGGAGGTAATTCTATCAGCTGGTTCTATTCAATCACCACAATTACTGATGTTATCTGGAATTGGTCCGGCAAAGCATTTGCAAAATCTCGGGATACCATGCGTTAGTGACCTACAAGTCGGGCAAAAATTATACGATCATCTAATGTACATGGGTATGATTTTCGAAGTCAATGATACGATTGGGACAGATTCTGAGACATTATTTGATCAAAACAACATGATTGATTTAGTTCGTAACGGCGATGGTCCTTTGGTACGTTTGGGTGGTGCTGTTGAAGCATTATCATTTTTGAACTTAACAAAATCCTATTCTGATGTTGAAATACTTTTCCACTCTGTGGCACCAGCTGAAACATTTGCTTGGACTGAAGAAATGTATAATGCAATAGTTGGATCCATTGACTCGAAATATTCTATTCAAATGACGCCAGTTCTGTTACATCCTGAATCTTTTGGACATATCGAGTTACAATCAACTGATCCTTTTGCTAAGCCAAAAATTTTCGCCAATTATTTCACAGATCCAACAGATCAAGATATTAATACTTTACTTCAAGGAATCCGTTATATCCAACAATTAATCCGAATGCCAAGTTTTCAAAAATATGGCACGACTCTAATTAAAGTCATTCAACCAGGCTGTGAAAATCACGACTATGATTCAGATGATTATTGGAAATGTTGTTTACGTGGTTTGAGTTCGACTGTTTTCCATCCAACTGGAACTTGTAGAATGGGACCCTGGTATGATCAAGAAGCTGTGGTTGATCATAAATTACGTGTTCATAATATCAAAAATCTACGTGTAATAGATGCAAGTGTTATACCGGTTACCATATCTGGTCATATAAATCTACCAACAATAATGATCGGTGAAAAGGGTGCAGATATTGTCAAAAATGATCATGGAATATACTTTTGAATAAAGTAATAATTCACTGTTGAATCATTAGTTTTTGTTTATTTAAGCTCAAAAAGAAACGCAAATTCTGAAAGCAGTGATCTGCTCCAAGCATTAAAAAACTCTTCCCTGAAATCATGTCAAACCTCCACGGAATAAAAAGCATTCATTAATTTCTTTCAACATGTTCTATTGTTTTTTGATGAATATTCTGATAATCAAGATATCGAAGATTGATTATGACATCAATTGTACTAAATTATTGATTATTTTATGCATAGTAAAAATGCTTGCACGAGTCTTGATGGGATTGAAGCATTATTGTATCAAAACTCATAAGTAAGAACCGGATTCATAAGCTCAGCTGAAGGTTGTCGCGCATCCAACGCTTTTCATGAGAGTAGTTATTTTCCAGTGTATTCACAATTTGACTTTCTCACATCAATTATATAAATATTTGATGAGAGGTAGACGACTATAGACAATTGTAAGAGTTTAAATTTTATATTGTCTCATTGATGCAAGATCATAGTATCAATTTCTAAATAAACTAATTATCAGTTTTATACATATATCAAAGTATTTCAACTAAGTCACGCCATTGCTTAAATTATTTAAACTGAGTATTCAAGTCAAAAGACACCAATAATTAATGAATCAATTTCAAGAAATAATAATAATGATGATTTTGTAATTATTGACAAAAATCAATACCAAAAACATTTGAAAGTTTGGCAAAATTATTGCTGATGTTTGGTGTGCAAAATATCTCAACAATTTCAATTAAAATTCTGTCAACAACCAATTTTGATCTATAAATTGTTTCTTACCACTATAATTTACTTAATGGACTGAAATGTTTTCTCAATTTCAGACAAATTGATTGTTTTCTAAATTTTTGGAAATGCTCAAGATGCTGAATTATCAAATCAAAGAGATGCGAAGTTTTTGCTTTCATTCAAGTATCAAGGTGATTTGATGAAATTTGCCAAATAGGTGTTTTGATTAAAACTAATTGGCAATCATGTTTTCACAGATTATGATCGAAGAAATGATCATGACGATCATCATAATTTCATTATAATTGGTGGTGGTTCTAGTGGTGATCTAAAAATGGCATGGCCACGTGAATGTGCTCTAGGTGGTACATCAATTATAAATTATATGATTCATACACGTGGTAATAAGCATAATTTCAATGATTGGACTACATGAGGTAATGCCGGATGTTTATATAAAGATGTATTATCGTATTATATGAAATCAGAGAAAGCAATTTTGACATGCTGATAATGCTTATCATAGAACTGATGGATATTTGACAGATGGTGATATACCATATCGAACAGGTAGTGTTGAAGCATTTATTGCAGCATGTCAAGAAGCTGGTCATAAGTATGTTGATTATAATGGTCGAAAACAATTAGGCGTTAGTTATATTCAAGGAAATATAGAAAATGGACGACGATGTGGTGCGGAAAAAGCATTTTTACGACGGGCAAAAAATCGCAAAAATTTAACAATTTTAACAAATAGTCGAGCCGTGAAACTGTTAATTAATCCATATCGGTCACGTAGTGTTGAAGCATGTGGAGAAGCTGGTCATAAGTATGTTGATTATAATGGTAAAGAACAATTGGGCGTTAGTTATGTTCAAGGAAATAAAAAAAAAAGGTCTACGATGTACTGCGGAAAAATCATTTTTACGTCGGGTAAAGAATCGCAAAAATTTAACAATTTTGTCAAATAGTCGAGCTATAAAATTATTGATTAACCCAACAACTAGAGAAGCATACGGTGCTAAATTTGTCAAAAATCGCCAATATATCCAAAAAAAAGTGATTCAATCAGCCGAAAATGGCATCTAGACGAATTAGAAATCGATGTGATCAAAACTTTATCAGTTGGTCAAAAATTGCATGATCATCTATGCTTCGTTGGTTTATCACTCAGCATTTATGCAACAATTGTTAGTGAACAAGAAAATCTCTATCGTGTAGACTCAATTTTCGATTATTTTCAACATGAGGAAGGTCCTTAAACAAGTCTAGGTGGTGTTGAAGCATTAATATATTATAAAGCATAAAATTTCAATAATATAGATAACCCAAAAATTGAATATATTTTTGCTTGGGTCGGTTTTCATACTGATCCTGGTGAAATTGTGCGTGAAGCTTTTCGTGTTACCGATCGAATTTATGACAAAATATGGAAACCGTTAGAGAATCGATCGATATGGTCGATTTATCCAATGCTACTACAACCGAAATCTTATGGTTATTTACGTTTAAAATCAAAAAATCCATATCATCGGCCCAAATTATATGGTAATTATTTTACAGATGAAAATAATGATGATATCAAAACTTTCATTGAAGCCATACGTGAAATACAACGTATTATCAAACAACCAACTTTCCAAAGATTGAACACCAAACAAATTGATACCAAATTACCCGGTTGTGAGCATTATGACTATGATTCAGATGCTTATTGGGAATGTGGTTTGAGACATTTGAGTGCAACATTACATCATCAAATCAGTACATGTAAAAAAAGGTTCGGAAACGAATCCGGAAGCTGTGGTCGACGCAAAATTGAAGTTTTATGGTATTAAAAATTTACGTGTTGCTGATATTGGTATTATACCAACAACATTGGCGGCTCATACAAATGCACCAGCAATTATGATTGGTGAAAAAGCAACTGATTTGATCAAACAAGATTGGAATATGACTCAATTTTTCGAATAAATAAATTTTTTTTGATAAATTATTGAGATAAAGCGCTCTCAACGCCATCTATTGTTGTCCAACATAACTAACAGTCGATAATCGTGATTGTATGATGCCTTATTGTAATTCAATTGATAAAGGTTAATTAAGCAGATTGTGGAATTAATAAGACTAGATAACGTCGACGTTTCTTGTTTTACCTTCCTTTAGTGTTGTCAAAATTTCATGAGAGTGTTACGTACCCGGAAACATAAGAATACAAATTTGATCAATAGAAGGTAAATTATTTTGACTTATAAGTAAAATTACAAAAAATTTGTAGTGAACGCTACTATTTATCAATTTTTGATGAGATTTTGTGATTCAATGAAGACCATCAAAATTTCATCACACTCGATATGCGAAATATTTGGGTCAATAAATTTATCGATCGATTCACCAAAATATTTCAGAATTATCATCATTCGCTCAAGTTTGAACATATAGACGTAATTTGGGAGAACGGATTTTTTTAAAGGCAAGAAAACGCTACCTAGATTTGTCGTAACATTTGATACCAAAGTCTAAATGTTAAACATCATTGACCTAGCCTAAAAAACCTCCCTTCTTCTGGCAAAAAGTTTAAAATCATCATTCTAGCCAAGAATAAGCCTCTCTACGTCTAGAAATACGCGGCAAAAGTTTAGTCGAAGTACTAAATTCTGATGGATCGGAACAATCAGACAATGTGAAATATACGATTACTGATATTGAACAAAAAGTTACTTAACAATTACTCAACATTATCTTGTGTACTAGGACAAGCATGAAAAATACTCGACAAAACTGCGAGACTGTCAAATAAAACTGTCAAATAAAATTCATATTATCATTGTCAAAGCTGTTTATCAAACAAAGTTATATTTCGAGACGTAGTACGTCATAACATAAAAGAACCAAAGAAAATTTGTGTAATGATAGAAGCTACATAGAACCAATGTTTTCCTCGTCGAAATTTTGCTTATGATGGGAAAAAAAGAGTAAATGATAATTTGAAGATTGGTCATATCATAGGTGACTTTGATCGTTATTTTATTATTGATGGTAAAATTGAGTAAAACCATGATAAGTTCTATCTCGATTTAGACAAGTTTTGCATAAAAGTTAATTAACTAGATAGAATTTTCTCGAATGCGCAAAATATATTTCATATTAAAATCAGACTATAACGTCCATATTTGTTTAATACTCTAAAGTTATTCACCAATTTAAGACGTGTTTCTCCCAAAAAAAATGTTAAACGTTCAAAATTAAACTAATCATAATCAATAATATTAATACATTGGAAAGTTATCCCAAATAACAGTGGATATGTGAATATTGATAATGACAGTTGAATGATTGATTGAGAGGTCTTTCTGCTTTCATTAAGATAGTTCGAGAAATAAATCGACATTTTGACGTCCACTAGTCGATAACTTCCTAGCAATAAATTCTAATTTTCCATCAAAATGATAATATTTTATCTCTAGGTATTGGAATTGTATGTGGACACAAATAATGTTTGAAAGAGAACAGTTTCTGGTTACATCTCTTACAAAGATAATGCTGAAAATTTTGATCCTAATTATTTTGATATTTTCGGAACTAATTCAAAGCCAAAATTTAGATGATATTTCTGCAACTTATCGGAAATTATCCATTGAATATGGACAAGAACTAATACCAGGTATTTAATATTTCGCTCATTTTCCCCCAGACATTTTGATTCAAGAATTAAATTTGTTTCCTCACAGAATATCCACCAATTAATCAATTTGAAAAAAGTTATGATTTTATTATAATTGGAGCTGGATCAGCTGGTTCGGTTTTAGCTAATCGTTTATCGGAAGTACCACAATGGGAGATTTTTCTTCTTGAAGCTGGTGGTGAACCACCTTTTGGTAGTGAAATACCAGCAGCAGCAGCATTATTAAAAGAAACGATATATGATTGGAATTTCATTATTGAACCAAAAGACAATTTTGGTTATGGTTATCGCAATGGTCGTATGGAATGGCCACGAGGTAAAGTATTAGGTGGTAGTAGTACTATAAATGCTATGTTTGCAACACGTGGAGCAGCTCGTGATTATGACCAATGGGCTAATCAAAATAACCCAGGTTGGTCATGGAAGGATGTTTTACCATATTTCATTAAAATCGAAGATGATCGCATTGATACGAGTGATTATGGTTATCACAAACAAGGTGGTTATTTAACAATTGAAAATATTAAAAATAGAACAATTAGTGCTGAGGCATTTGTACAAAGTAGCATAGAATTTGGAGAACCTTTGGTCGATTATAATGGTCGACAAATACTTGGTGTAGCCTACAATCAAGGTACTTTACGTGATGGTCGTCGATGTAGTACCGAAAAAGCTTACTTACGTCCGGCAAAACAACGCAAAAATTTGTCAATAGTACCAAATGCTCAAGTAACTAAAATATTGGTCGACTCACTCACAAGAATAGCACATGGTGTTCGTGTTTTCTATAATGGTACATATATCGAAATTTTGGCCAAGAAGGAGGTAATTCTATCAGCTGGTTCTATTCAATCACCTCAATTACTGATGTTATCTGGAATTGGTCCGGCAAAGCATTTGCAAAATCTCGGGATACCATGCGTTAGTGACCTACAAGTCGGGCAAAAATTATACGATCATCTAATGTATATGGGTATGATTTTCGAAGTCAATGATACGATCGGTACCAATTCTGAAACATTATTTGATCAGAAAAACATGAATGATTTAGTTCGTAACGGCGATGGTCCTTTGGTACGTTTGGGTGGTGCTGGTGAAGCATTATCATTTTTGAACTTAACAAAATCCTATCCTGATGTTGAAATAATATTTTTCTCTGTGGCACCAGTTGAAACATTTGCTTGGACTGAAGAAATGTATAATGCAATAGTTGGATCCATTGATTCAAAATATTCTATCCAAATAATACCAGCTTTATTACATCCAGAATCTTATGGATATATCGAGTTACAATCAACTGATCCTTTTGCTCACCCGAAAATTTCCGCCAATTATTTCACAGATCCAACAGATCAAGATATTGATATTTTACTTCAAGGAATCCGTTATATTCAAAAATTAATTCAAATGCCAAGCTTCCAGAAATATAGCACTGCTCAAATTAAAGTCATTCAGCCAGGCTGTGAAAATCACGACTATGATTCAGATGATTATTGGAAATGTTGTATACGTGGTTTGAGTTCGACTGCTTTCCATCCAATGGGAACTTGTAAAATGGGACCCTGGTATGATCCAGAAGCTGTGGTTGATCATAAATTACGTGTTCATGGTATCAAAAATCTACGTGTGATAGATGCAAGTGTTATACCGGTTACCATATCTGGTCATATAAATCTACCAACAATAATGATCGGTGAAAAGGGTGCAGATATTGTCAAAAATGATCATGGAATATACTTTTGAATAAAGTTACAATTCACTCTTAAATCATTAGTTAGTTAGCCAAAAAAAAATCGCAAATTCTGAGAGCAATGATGAGCTCCAGGCATTAAAAAACTTCTCCCTGAAATCATGTCAAACCTCCACGGAATAAAAAGCCTCGGGATTTCTCATTTTCAACTCAGTAGATCCCACTTCATCGATGACCTATCATTTTTAGCAAAGTGTCATACCGGTTACCATATTTGGTCATACGTATTCACTAACAATTATGATCGGTGCAAAGGATGCAAATATTGTCAAAAAGAAGGTCATGAGGTCTACTTTTGAATAAAACTATTATTGAATTCCGAATTGATTTTATCTTCTTATGTATAAAACACTAAATGATGCCTAATTTTGAGAGCGACAACAAGTTTCGAAATACAAAAAAAACAAAGATAGCTTTATCAAAGATACATATTGTTAGCTGAAAGGTAACTAGATGGCGCATAAATGAAATGAGCAGTTTATTGAACGAAAAAATGAGTTGTTTTTCTCAACCGCAATAAGACTGATAGACAATCATTCGTAAATCAATCTTTATCGTGACATTAAAAATGATCAGATTTTAATTCCTGGAATTTTTGGAATTGCACAATTCCCAAATACTTGTTATTTTCGAGCAACTTCAAATATTCGGCCAAATATGATTGATTCTATCTTGAGGTGTCAAAATTTAAACTAACTCGTAGTCGAAATTTATAGGTGATTTCTGCACTTTATAGTAATTTATCTATCGAATATGGACGAGAAGTACCACCAAGAGTATTATATTTGGCTCAATTATCTAACAAATCTTTTTCTCCCTAACAGATTACCCATCATCCATCAATTTGAAGAGAGATATGATTTTATTATAATTTGAGCTGGATCAGCTGGCTCAGTTTTAGCTGATCGTTCACCCGAAGTACTACAATAGAAAATTTTGCTACTTGAAGCAGATGAACAACGACCTATAGGTACTGCAGTACCAGCAATAGTACCATTTTTACAATATACGATTTATGATTGGAGTTTTTTCACTGAACCACAGGATAATTTTGGTCATGGCTACCTAAATGGTCGTATGAAATGGCCACGAGGTGAGTCATATGTTGGCTTCACGTGGAACTGCCCATGATTACGACCAATAGGCAAATCAAGATAACCCTGATTAGCCATAAGAGAGTGTTTTACCATATGTCATAAAAATGGAAGATGATCGCATTGATAAACAAGGTGCTTATTTAACTATTGAACATATTGAAAATGACACAATCAGTGCAAAGGGATTTTGAAATATAGTACCAAATACTCGAGTAACCAAAATTTTGATCCATCCAAATCGTAAAAGAGCCTATGGTGTTCGAGTTCATTTTAATGGAACATTTGTCAAAATTTTGGCCAAAAGAGAAGTGATTCTATTAGCTGGTTCTATTTAATCACCGCAACTAAAGGATCCTTCTTGGTGATGAATTTTTTATCTTTATACAATGTGGAACAAAAATCACCGAATAAATTCGATAACTCCGGTACTAATGACGCTAGAGATAAAACTCAATAAGCATGTGGTAATGTTCATTTTAGCGCATCCGACAAACGATTATTATGATTTATTATGAACTTGTTTCGCCCATTTTTTATAACAGTTATGACATCATCATTTTTTTTTATTTAATGGCAATCCAGGGAAATATGTAACGAAAATACACGACACACGATCCGGATCCAGATAAGATATGCATAATCAGTCTGGATTACAAGGTACCAAATATAAAGTTGACATTTTTTAATTTTGTCCGGATTACACGGATATCCGGATTAGGCGGTCATCGGATTAACGAGGCTCTACTGTATTATCAAACGACCGATTTCTCAAAATTTGAAACCAAACAAATTGATATCAGAATACCTGATTGTTAAATTTTGGACTAGGTGATTTCAGCATCTTGTCAGAATTTCTCAAGACTATAACATACCTGAAAATAAAAGATAAAGAGATAAGATAAAAATAACTACTATATTTTGTTTTATAAATACAAATAATGCCAAAAGATTCTGTCATAAAACGTCATTTCTTATGTTTTTCTAATGGAATTTTTGAATTGTATGATACTGAGAATTCTATCAGATTCGATGTAATCTGTCATGAAAATTGAACACGAAAAACTCTCCTACTTGTTTTTATTGATGAAAAATGTGGATTTGAACTCTAATTCAACTTTTTCTCACGCCATTGCTCAGATAAATTGCTTTGAATATTTAAGGCAAAGGCCCCCAATAATCATAGAATCATCAATCCAAAGAAAAAGACTTAAAACTTGCCTTATATTGTATGGTTAGCTGACAGATAACTAGATGGCGCTTAGTAAGAGTAAACATTTGATTACGCGGAAAAACAGAGTTGTTTATCTCTATCGTGATATGACTGATAGGCAATTATCGAATCATTAGATAACCAATCTATGTCGCATCACTGAAGATAATCAAATTTTGCTACCTTGACTTTCTGAAATTTCTCAATGTCTAGATAAAAGTTGTTATTTTCGAACAATGTCATAAATTTCGGCAAACATTCTTGATTTTATCTTCAGATATCGGAATTGTACGAATAGAAGAAATGATAGTGGAAAAAACTCATTAGGTCATATCTCTCACCAAGATGAGGCCAAAAATTTTGATCTTGGTGATCTTAACAATCTTGAAACTATCTTGCAATCAAGATTTAGAAGAAATTACTGAACTTTATCGTAATTTATCCATCGAATATGGACGAGAACTACCACCAGGTATTTTATATTTGGCTCATTTTTTGATTCAAAAATTGATTTTTTCCCCTTACAGATTATCCACCAATCCATCAATTCGATAAAAGTTATGATTTTATTATAATTGGAGCTGGTTCAGCTGGTTCAGTTTTAGCTAATCGTTTATCAGAGGTACCACAATGGAGGATTTTGATACTTGAAGCTGGTGGTGAACCACCAATTGGTAGTGAAATACCAGCAACAGTACCATTATTACGAGAGACTGAATATGATTGGAATTTTTCAATCGAACCACAAGATAATTTCGGTAATGGTTATCTAAATGGTCGTATGAAATGGCCACGAGGTAAAGTACTCAGTGGTAGTAGTATTTTAAGTTATATGTTAGCTTCACGTGGAACTGCTCATGATTATGACCAATGGGCAAATCAAGGTAACTCTGGTTGGTCATGGGAGGATGTTTTACCATATTTTATAAAAATTGAATTGATTATCGTATAGATATCGGTGATTATGGTTACCATAAAAAAAGGGGTATGACGACCATTGAACATATCAGAAGTCGTACAATTAGTGCTGAGGCTTTTGTTAATAGTAGCCGAGAATTTGGGCAACTTTTGGTCGATTATAATGGTCGTGACCAACTTGGTGTTGCCTTCAATCAAGGTACTTTACGTGATGGTCGACGATGTAGTGCCGAAAGTGCTTACTTACGTCCGGCAAAACAACGCAAAAATTTGACCATAGTACCAAAGGCTCAAGTAACCAAAATTTTGATTGATCCAAACAATAAAACAACCTATGGTGTTCGTGTTTTCTATAATGGTACATATTTCGAAATTTTGGCCAATAAGGAGGTAATTCTATCAGCTGGTTCTATTCAATCACCACAATTACTGATGTTATCTGGAATTGGTCCGGAAAAGCATTTGCAAAATCTCGGGATACCATTAGTTAGTGACCTTCAAGTCGGGCAAAAATTATGCGAACATGTATTTTATTTGGGCCTATTCTTTGAAGTCAATGAAACAATCAATACAGATACTGAGACATTATTCGATGAGCAAAATTTGATTGATTTGGTTCGAAATGGTGATGGTCCTCTGGTACGTTTATCTGGTGCAAGTGAAGCTTTATCACTTTTGAATTTCACAAAATCCTATCCTGATATAGAAGTCATATTATGTTCTATAGCACCAATTGAGACTGTAAGTTGGACCAATGAAATGTATGATACAATAGTTGGAGCCATCGATTCGAAATTTTCTATTCAAATAACACCAGCTTTATTTCATCCAGAATCATATGGACATATCCAGTTACAATCATCTGATCCCTTTGCTGAGCCAAAAATTTCGCCCAATTATTTCACAGATCCTTTAGATCAAGATATCAATACTTTACTCAAAGGAGTTCGTTATATACAAAAATTAATTCAAATGCCAAATTCCAAAAATATGGTACTACTCAAATTAAAGTCATCCAGCCAGGTTGTCAAAATTTCGACTGTGATTCAGATGATTATTGGAAATGTTGTATACGTGGTTTGACATCGACCATGTTCCATTCGGTTGGTACTTGTAAAATGGGACCTGAGTATGATCAGGAAGCTATAGTTGATTCAAAATTACGTGTTCACGGTATTAGGAATTTACGTGTAATTGATGCAAGTGTTATACCGGTTACCATATCCGGTCATACGTATTTACCGACAATTATGATCGGTGAAAAAGGCGCAGATATTGTCAAGAAAGATCATGGAATTTACTTTTAAATAAAATCATTATTGACTATCGAATTGCTTGTGTTTTTTTTGAGAAAACCCAAAAGATGCCAAATTCTAAGAACGTCCACAACTTTTAAGCAGTGAAAAACTTATTTTGGAATCATAACAAACCTTGACGAGGTACAAAAAAGTGCAAGGACAGTTTTATGTCTTTGCTGGACTCATTTTTACCAATTACAGTTATTACAATTTATTGTTACCGATAAATAATTTTATGACCAAGATATTGAAGATAGATTATGACAGTTTTGACAATTGTAATAGATGATTATGTCTATTCTCATATATTATGAGTCAAGAATTGGTTATTAAAAGAATCAAAAAAGAGTCATTTCAATAGACTCGTAAAAATGTTGGTCAAAACTTTATTGAGTGTTATTTTGTTTTTCACGAAAGAGTCGAATTTACAAGAATTATCGAATATTTCTGAAATTTACAGAAATTTGTTGATTGAATTTGGCCAAGAATTACCACCAGGTTTGAGGTACTAATTTTCAGTTATTGATCAATTATGAGCAATTTTCTCCTCCAGATTATCCACCAATTCATCATTTTGATAAAAGTTATGATTTCATTATAATCGGAGCTGGATCAGCTGGATCTGTTGTAGCTAATCGTTTATCAGAAGTACCGCAATGGGAAATTTTGCTACTTGAAGCTGGTGATCAATCACCTATCAGTAGTGAAATACCAACAGTAGATTCACTTGTATATGACAAACAACACATTTGGGAATATTTAACTGAGCCACAAGATGATTTTGGCTATGGCTACCAAGATGGTCGGATGAATTGGTTAAGAGGTCGAGCATTAGGTGGTACTACTTCCATTAATTATATGGTTGCAACACGTGGTTCAGCCCATGAGTTCAAGCAATGGAGTAGACAAGGTAATCCAGGTTGGTCATGGAATGATGTTCTACCATATTTCATCAAAATGGAAGATTATCGTATCGATGATGGTGATTTCGGTTATCATAAACAAGGTGGTCTTATGACAATTGAAAATGTCAAAAGTCACAGCCTTGAAGCTGATGTTTTTGTACAAAGTTCTATAGAATTTGGGCAAAAATTGATCGATTACAATGGTCATCATCAACTTGGTGTATCCTACGATCAAAATACTTTACGTGATGGTCGTCGATGTAGTACCGAAAAGGCTTACTTACGTCCGGCAAAAAGACGCAAAAATTTGGCCATCGTACCAAATGCTTATGTAACCAAAATTTTGATCGATACAAATAATAAAACAACATTGGGAGTACGAGTTCACTATAATGGTACATTTTTCGAAATTCTAGCCAAAAAAGAAGTAATTGTATCAGCTGGTGTTTTACAAACTCCACAATTATTGATGTTATCAGGTATCGGTCCAAAGGAACATTTACATAATTTTCAGATACCGTTAATTGAGGACTTACAAGTTGGCCATAATTTATCCGATCAGATATATTTTACACTTTTAGTTTTACTGAGTAATGTCACAATTCTAGCAAATGATCGAGCATTACTCAATAGAGAAAATCTCATCAATTTTGTTGTTGATGGTGATGGACCTTTAGCCCGTCCAGGTGGTTATGAAGCTTTAGCATTTATTAATACAACCAATGATTATCCTGATTTCGAAGTGTTCATTCGCTCAACAAAAGAACAAATTGATTATCATAACATTTATAACATACTACATTTTAAAGATGAAATGACTCAATCATTAATTGGTCCAACTGATAATCGAACTAGATTTTACATACATATAGTATTATTACATCCTGAGTCGTTTGGACATATCGAATTACGATCAGATGATCCATTCGATCCGCCAAAAATTTTTCCCAATTACTTCTCAGATCCCCAAAATAAAGATATAAATACTCTATTGCAAGGAATACGTTATGTAGAAAATCTGATCCAAATGCCAAGTTTTCAAAAATTTGGCGCAACTCTGAGCCGTATCATCCAACCTGGTTGTGAACAATTCCAATATGACTCAGATGATTATTGGAAATGTTGTATACGTGGTTTGAGTGCATCAGCTGTTCATTCAACTAGTACATGCAAAATGGGTCCACTAAACGATAAAGAATCGATTGTGGATGCAAGATTTCGTGTTCATGGTATCAGAAATTTACGTATAATTGATGCAAGTGCCATACCGGTTACATTATCTGGTCATCCGAATTTACCAATTATTATGATGGGCGAAAAAGGAGCAGACTTGATTAAACAAGATCATGGAATCGATTTCTAAATTTTACAATAAAATCATAGTTTATTGGGAGTTTTTGTTTTATTGTTGTAAGTGAGATTCTGGACTCAAGATATACTTAACTGGATGTTAGTAACTACAATCAGCTAAGCTGATCCAAATAATTTGAACTTGAGGTTAAATTTGCAATTCAATTCCAGTCGGAATATTTTGAATAAACTAGAAGTTAGAGAGATTAGTTTATTTGCGGATTAAACAATAACAATAAAATTATTGAGCAATTATCAAATTTATCGATAATCCATCCGAATTGTATTATTGCAAATCGATTAATTCTAATATTGAGTTTTTCTAATATTTCCGTATATAATTTGTGTCAAGGTCTAGCAAAAATATCTTATTTTCGACTAACTTCAAAGATTCCGGAGAAAATTATAAATTTTATCTACTGATTACAAAACTGTATATAAACACGAATCAACGAGTAGTGATAAAACAGTTTGGGTCATATCTTTGCAAAAATGATGCCAAAAATTTTGATTTTGATAATTTTAATATTTTTTGAACTGTCTCAATGTGCAAATTTAGAGCAAGTAACTGCACTTTATCGTACTTTATCCATCGAATATGGACGAGAACTACCACCAGGTATTTTGTATTTGACTCATTTTAGCCCAGAACTTTTGTCTCAAAAATTTAACTTCTCCCCTTACAGATTATCCACCAATCCATCAATTCGACAAAAGTTATGATTTTATTATAATTGGTGCTGGTTCAGCTGGTTCAGTTTTAGCTAATCGTTTATCAGAAGTACCACAATGGAAGATTTTGCTACTTGAAGCTGGTGAACAACCACCCATTGGTAGTGAAATATCGGCAACAGCACCATTATTACGTGATACGATTTATGATTGGAGTTTTTCCATTGAACGACAAAATAATTTTGGTTATGGTTTCCAAAATGGTCGTATGAAATGGGCACGTGGTAAAGTACTCGGTGGCAGTAGTACGTTAAATCATATGTTTGCTACACGTGGAGCTGCCTATGATTATGACCAATGGGCTAATCAAAATAACCCTGGTTGGTCATGGAAGGATGTTTTACCATATTTTATGAAAATGGAAGATTATCGTATCGATAATGGTGATTATGGTTATCATAAACAAGGTGGTTATTTGACTATTGAACATATTAAAAATCAAACAATTAGTGCTGAGGCTTTTTTAAATAGTAGTATAGAATTTGGGGAACCTTTGGTCGATTATAATGGTCGACAAATACTTGGAGTAGCCTATGATCAAGGTACTTTACGTGATGGTCGTCGATGTAGTACCGAAAAAGCTTACTTACGTCCGGCAAAACAACGCAAAAATTTGACCATAGTACCAAAGGCTCGAGTAACCAAAATTTTGATCCATTCTTACCGTAAAAAAACCTATGGTGTTCGCGTTTATTACAATGGAACATTTTTCGAAATTTTGGCTAATAAAGAAGTGATTCTATCAGCTGGTTCTATTCAATCACCGCAACTACTAATGTTATCTGGAATTGGTCCGAAAAAACATTTGCAAAATTTTGGAATACCGCTGATTAAAGACCTACATGTTGGCCAAAAATTATACGATCATATATTTTATTTGGGTCTGATTTTTGAAGTCAATGATACAATTACAACAGATTCTGCAACATTATTTGACAGACAAAATATGATTGATTTAGTTCGAAATGGTGATGGTCCTCTAGTCCGTTTGGCTGGTGCTGGTGAAGCTTTATCATTTTTGAACTTAACAAAATCCTATCCTGATGTTGAAATACTATTTTTTTCTGTAGCACCAATCGAAACTATATCTTGGACCAAAGAAATGTATGATGCAATAGTTGGATCCATCAACTCGAAATACTCTATTCAAATAACGCCAGTTCTATTACATCCTAAATCTTTTGGACATATCGAATTACAATCAACTGATCCTTTTGCTAAGCCAAAAATTTTCGCCAATTATTTCACAGATCCTTTAGATCAAGATATCAATACTTTACTCGAAGGAATTCGTTATATTCAAAAATTAGTCCAAATGCCAAGTTTTCAAAAATATGGCACGACTCCAGTTAAAGTCATACAACCAGGCTGTGAAAATCACGACTATGATACAGATGATTATTGGAAATGTTGTTTACGTGGTTTAAGTTCGACTATTTTCCATCCAATGGGAACTTGTAAAATGGGACCATGGTATGATCAGGAAGCTGTAGTTGATCATAAATTACGTGTTTATGGTATTGAGAATTTACGTGTCATTGATGCAAGTGTCATACCGGTTACCATATCTGGCCATTTGAATTTACCAACAATTATGATGGGCGAAAAGGGTGCGGACCTTATCAAAAATGATCGTGGAATTAATTTCTAATTTTTAAATATAAACCGTATTTATCGAAATTTTTTCTTTTATTAGCATTAGTATAATTCTCAAACTCAGGAAAATCTCAAAATCACGAAAATATTCTAATCGGGTAGCCAAATCTAAGTCTATCCACTTTTGATGTTAATGTTAATTTTGATTAAAATAAATTGAACTTAAGTTAGATCAGATGCTTTCGTATTCTAGCTCAAATATACTTACTCATTCTTGGACAGACAAAAACAGTGGTTAATGCGGTAATTAACTTATGGCTTACTAATGATCATTTAAACGGCACGAACTATAATTGAGAAAAGTCAGGAAAAAAAATTTTCATACACTCCAAGTTGATTAGTTAGTGCTTTATCAACAATTATTCAAAATAGAACAATATTGTTCTTTTCGACAAAATTCGATAGTGTAGCAAAAAGAAAATGGTGAACAAAATTTTGGTGATTTTGGTCTGGATAATCTTACGAAAATTCGTACCACAGGAAGATCAATTAGGTATAGAATTCAATGTTGTATCTGCAATTTATCGGAATTTGATGAAGGCATTTGGAAAAGAATTACCACCAGGTATCCAACAAATGTTTTAAGTCAAAATTTCAGCAATTGAAATAAAAAAATTTTAATTAATCACAGATTACCCACCAATTCATCAATTCGATGAAAGTTATGATTTTATTATAATTGGAGCTGGATCAGCTGGATCTGTTGTAGCTAATCGTTTATCAGAAGTACCATCTTGGAAAATTTTACTACTCGAAGCTGGTGATCAACCACCTATTGGTAGTGAAATACCAGCTGCTACAACATTTTTAACATTCACCAAATATAATTGGCATTTTTGGATGGAACGACAAGAAAATTTCGGCCATGGTTTTGTTAATCAACAAATACCAACTGTTAATGGTAAAACATTAGGTGGCAGTAGTATTATGAATTATTTGATAGCTACACGTGGCTCACCTCATGATTATGACCAATGGGCTAGTCAAGGTAATGATGGTTGGTCATGGAAGGATGTTCTACCATATTTTCTAAAAAGTGAAGATTATCGTATTGAAAATGGTGATCTTGATTATCATAGTAAAGGTGGTTATTTGACAATTGATCATGTCAAAAGTCGAAGCATTAGTGCTGAAGCTTTTGTACAAAGTAGCATTGAATCTGGACTTAAACAAATTGATTATAATGGTCATAGTCAAATTGGTGTTAATTATGTTCATGGTACTTTACGTAATGGACGTCGATGTAGTACCGAAAAAGCATTTTTACGTCCGGCAAAAAAACGCAAAAATCTAACCATAGTACCAAATGCTTATGTGACCAAAATTTTAATTGATCCAAACAATAAAACAGCCTATGGTGTTCAAGTTTACTATAATGATACATTTTTCGAAATTTTGGCTAATAAAGAAGTAATTCTATCAGCTGGTAGTTATCAATCACCAAAATTATTGATGTTATCAGGGATTGGTCCAAAGGAGCATTTGAAAAATTTTGAAATACCTTTAATCAAAGAGTTACAAGTTGGCCAAAAATTATACGATCATCCTGTTTTTTTAGGATCAGTTGTTACAGTGAACGATTCAAAAATAATCACTGTTGTAGATAAATTGTTGAATTTGAATTTTTTGATTGATTTTGTTGTCAATGGAGAAGGCCCTTTAGGACGTTCTGCGGCTATTACTGAAGCTATTTCCCTGATCAATACCACAGCTGAATTTGCAGAATTCGAAATCGTTCATATTTCTTCAAAATTCGAAAGTGATAATTTGATGAAAAAACTATACCAATTCAATGATAAAATGGCTAAGACTTTATTTGGACCAATAGATGATCAACCTGGTATACTTTTAGGTTCGATTTTATTACATCCAAAATCATATGGTCATATCCATTTAAGATCCAAAAATCCTTTCGATTCTCCGAAAATCTTCAGTAATTATCTTACAGATCCAGCTGAAGAAGATATAAATACTTTATTGAAATCGGTACGCTATATACAGAAATTGATCAAAATGCCAAGTTTTCAAAAATATAATCCAATTCTAAACAAAAATATACCACCAAGTTGTGAAAATTACGATTATGATACAGATGATTATTGGAAATGTTGTATACGTGGTTTGACTTCAACCATTTATCATCCTATTGGTACTTGTAGAATGGGTCCTGAAGATGATCAGGAAGCGGTAGTTGATGCAAAATTACGTGTTCATGGTATCAGGAACTTACGTGTCATTGATGCAAGTATTATACCGAAAACAATATCAGGACATCCAAATTTACCAATAATTATGGTAGGTGAAAAGGGTGCAGACTTCATCAAAAATGATTATAAATAGATTTTGAGAAAATGTTGTATTATTAAATAAAAGCTCAACTATCAAGATATAAATCAATTATTATGATCACAAAACTTGCCTTATCTAACACCAATTTTATAGATCACTTAAGCAATTACGTGATTAAGTAGAAATATTCTTGTCAAAAAGAATTATTATATGATCAACCTTCAGAAAAGTTTGGCTTAATTGCTCAAAATTGAATTAATAGTATAAAAAGATCCTCCCCATTGCTCTATACCATTGTTGAAGCATTCAGAAAAGCCTCCCTACGTCAAGCAAAATAGTGCAAAATTACGAGAATAGCACAAAGTGCTCAGAATTGATGTTAAGGTTCAAAAAAAACATTCCTTATATTCGCTCCCAATCATCAGTCTAGCGTAGCAAAAAACCAAAAAACAATGCAAAATCATGACAATAAGAGAAATAGCTCAAAATTAACATCACAATACTTAGAAAAACTCCTCACCATTGCTCAATAACTTCGTTGCAATCAAAGGAAAGCCTCCCTAGGTCTAGCAAAATAATGCCAAAATTTGATAATAGAATAAAAGGCTCAAAATAAAAATTAAAGTCATTAACAAAAAACAATGGAGATTGTTTCCCATCGTCATTCTAACCGAGAAAAAGCCTTCTAACGTCTAGCAGAACAACGCAAAATTATGATTATAGAATAAAATACTCAAAATTGACCTCAAAGTCCAAAAAAAAACCTCCCCATCGCTCAATACCGTTGTTCTAGCATACAGAAAAGCCTCCCTACGTCTAGCTAAATAATGCAAAAATCTTTTGAAAATAAAAAATGCCCCGAATTCATGTTAATATTAAAAAATACACATTTCACAGTGGAAAAAGCCTTTCCACAATGCAGAAATTTATTTAACTTAAGTATAATTACGAGACTATAGATAAAAAAAAAATGTGTTTATGATAAATTGAATGAAAAATTTTAAAAACTAATTTCTCTCTTTCTATTTCATATATTCGGTTGTTCTTTTTTCTTGAAAATCACGTACTACAAGTCACATGACCACATATTATTTTTATCGAAATATTTAAATACATAAATAAGAAACAATAAGTAGTTATGATTATTGAGAGAATGTGATTCCTTAATTTTGGTAATAATTTGATATGGCTATCGAGCAAGGAGTAT
This sequence comes from Stenodera caucasica, assembly GCA_037414795.1. NCBI lineage: Eukaryota > Metazoa > Arthropoda > Insecta > Coleoptera > Meloidae > Stenodera > Stenodera caucasica. The sequence goes on along the minus strand of JAZBGZ010000787.1, from coordinate 1,222 downwards.
TAGAAAAAATTTCGATAACTCATCAAAATTTGATGATAGAATTTCGACTTTTACACTTTTTTTTTATGATGTTATCTGGAATTAGTCCGAAAAAACATTTGCAAAATTTTGGGATACCGTTGATTGAAGACCTACAAGTCGGCCAAAAATTATACAATCATATACTTTATTTAGGTCTAATTTTTGATGTATGGCAAGAGACAGAAGACGCAAG
>JAZBGZ010000786.1:8108-24152 GCA_037414795.1 Stenodera caucasica | reverse complement strand
TGCGCCAAAGCGATAAAATTTCGATAAAAATTTGCTGAAGAACTTTGAATCCCTACTCCTGACCCTTTATCAACAATGTTGCATTTCCATGCAACATTATCGCTCAATAATATTTGTTGACAATATTTTATCAATCATTCTGTCGAAATTCGGCAAGATAAGATAAGTTTGACAAATATTCGAGCAAAATACAATAAAATCAAGTGAAAAGTTTGGGTGTTTTTTCTCGGGAAAATGTCAGAACCTCACAATCTGTACGAAATTTCCATATTCAAAGATGCCATGATTGACGATAACGCTATGGTAAATACGAATTTTTATTAACTGGAAATGTTCGAAAATCCAACAATTAATAATTTCTAGATTCAAGTGGACGCTGTTCGTCGATTACCGGCATTAGCAGCAGCTATTGGTATTGATCGGACCAAAAATGAGTTATTAAATTACATTATTGATGCTATGGACTTGATGAACGATGAAGTTTTATACAATTTAGCTGAACAAATCGAAAAATTTCTACCATTAGTTGGCGGTAGTGATTACGCCTCAACTATCTTATCAATATTGATAAAACTATCTTATGTGGATGAAACTTTAGTTAGAGATCGTGCTGTTGTTGCGATGAAGAAAATTTGCGATCATTTAAACAATCAACAATGCGAAAACAGTTTCTTCCCATTAATTATCGATTTGATTAATAACGATTGGTTCACTAGTAAATGTTCAGCTGCTGAACTTTTCGCTGTAATAAATTCCCCAAATTTTTATACAAAAAATCGATAATAATTCACAATTTATTTGTAGATTTGCTACAAAAAAATGTCGGAAATCAAACAAATCGAATTGAGGAATATTTTCCGGAATTTAATCCAAGACGAATCGCCGATAGTACGTCGAGCTGCCGAAAATGGTCTTGTTGAATTCGTTCAAGTCCTGAATATCGACCATATAATAACCGAAATTATCCCGATCTTCGATAATTTATCGAATGATGACCAAGTAATTCGAACATAATTATATCAATCAGATAATTACGTTGAAAATTTCAGGATTCAGTACGAGTACTCGCTGTCGATGTTGGAATAGCGATAGCCAATCGAATTAGAGACCACCAAATCGATCTGTTATCGATTTTGAAGACATTCAATAAACTCAGCTGTAATTCCCCGAAATATTAAATTATAGATTGATTATAGTTGGAGATTTTAGGTGATGCTTCTTGGCGAGTCCGGCAACGTATCGCTTTCCATATTCACGACATCCAGAAATCGTCGTGTAAAAATCTGGAAGAAAATCGCCAGGAAATCTTTCAGATGTACGAAAATTGCGTTAAAGACATAGAATCGGAAGTTCGTGTAGTTGCAGCCAAAAAATTGTACAAATACTCAGCGTATTTACAAGAAGATATCCAAAATACGTTCGAATTCCAGCGATTTTTCGAACATAAAATCATGCCGTTAATCCAATATTTCATCACAGACGAAAATGATGACGTACGTCTGGGATTATCTACGAATATCCTATCATTTAGCGCGATTTTAACAGATGATTGTTTTATAACGAATATTCTGCCGTTAGTATTGGACGCTTTAGAGAACGAAGAATCGATGTTGTTCAAAGAGAATATGTTAAGGAATTTGAATTCGCTACCAATAGGAGTCGATATTTCGCAATCATTCAAATCACTCAATAAAGTCATTAAGAATTTATTAGAAAATTCGAAATTACATTGGCGAACTAGACGCAATATTCTAATCGCTTTCGTTCACATTACCAAAAGCTCCACACAAGAATTCTTCGATGAAAATCTAAAAATTTTCTACATAAATCTACTGAACGATCCAGTCTATGCGATTCGACGTACAGCCAGTTTGATATTACCGATATTCGTGAAACAGTTCAATCGTGATTGGTCATTAAAATCATTAATTCCGATCATTAATAATTTAGCTACAGATTATCGTTATTTATTGCGTTATGTTGGCATATTTTGTTTGAATGAATTGATAGCGCCCAATTTGAATTTGGATGATAATAATGATGTTGGGAAATATTTGGACGATTTGAAAGATTTCCCACCTGAGAAACGTACGAAATCCGTCATAAAAATCATGAAGTTGAATAATATTTTATTGGAAAAACTTGAAAAAATGCCGGTAGATTCGGCGAATTTACGCGATGAAGACTTAGATATTTATGCTGAAGATACTTTGAAAACATTGAAATCGAGTCAAGAACACGGATTATTCACGATTCATCAAGATGAAGATTGTTCGTATATTGAGAAAATTCTTCTAGTCTCTATCAGAGATTTTCTTGAGATTTTAGAGAAATTATTGAAAGATAATATGGAAAATATACGAGAATCTGCTAAAGATTGTTTGGAAAAATTAAAAAAATTTGTAAAATCGATCAAATCACAAGAGGAACAATTCTGGATTAAAGTCATTCTAGAAGGTACAGTTGATGATTTAAATGATGAAATTAATAGGGAAATCGAGGAACAATTGAAGAAAGATCCAAGTATTGATGAATTAGATTTGAATTTGAATGAGGAAATTTTACCAGATTTGGGCAAAGATTTGGATTTGGAACAAAATTTAGACGAAAATATCACGAATAATCCAGATGAAGTTTAATTAGAATTTTGTCTTCATTTTCAATCTACATCCCCTAATTCTTATCATCATTCCATTCCCTATTTCTGGCTCAATTAATTATAAAATGTCGAGGATAAAAGATTTATGTAATTTGGCCATTTATAGAATGTAACCTGATTTTTTTCTTTTATCTCTGACTAATTGGCCACACAAAAAGTCAATTCAACGATAGATATTTGTTGATTTGTTATCTTATCTTTATTATAAATTATTTTTATAAGCTGCTTATTTTTTCTTATTATTTATTCGAAGACAAAATTTCTCGTATCTCATCTACTTATTCTCGCTAAATTTTTTTATCTGACTAGAGAAATTCCAGCAAATTCTGGAGATCTCTTCCCAATGGGCTCAAGAGTTTTTTCACTGCAAATTTCAATTTTCCCAGATAAATGTTGCATTTTTTATCATCTAATCTATCAGTTATATACAGCTTGATTTTTGTTATCTTAACCTAAATCTTGTTCCAAAATAAATCATTTTGGATAAGACTTTCCTTAACTTCCATTAGCAAATAATTGCTTTCCATTAGGTTTTCTATCAATTTCCTTAAATCCTTATCGGTTCTTCTACAATCCTACCATTTCAGTTTTTCGTCAAAGCTCTACAAGATCATGGATCTCCACGACTTTCGACTAAATTTCAATCAAAAATATTGTCTTGAATGTTAGTAGAGATGGGCTATCGGTAGGGCAACAGCGATATTGTGAATAACTTGCCCCTATTTCTCTCCTATATTCTCCTGTCATTATTTCGATAGAGCCGATGATCTCACTTCAGATCCCACAAATTCACAGCTGCTCAACTAGAAACGTAGACAAATAGATGGAGAAAGACTTGCTATCTTTGTCAGGCTTAATGTAATTATTGGTGACAGCGAAGTAGAGACATAAGTATCTTAAATTAATCAAACAAAGAGCTATCCGAAGTTGATGAAACTAATACATTTTTCTTCTATTTCTTCTCTTGTAAATTTATTTGAATCTTTCTGAGGATAGAGATGAGGGGCATTGGTAATCCTAGTGCAGGAGTTTATTTGACAATTAATATTTTGTCATTTACTTTCTAATCTTTATTTCTACAAAGAGCTATACAATTTAATTTGACTTTCCATCACGAGAAATTTTCTGTTGTAGTTTTTGACGTAAAATACGATATTTCAATATAACATTATGGCCAAATTTCTTCGGTATTATCATTAACAATGTTACAACATTACCAACAGCTAATATCAAAAATAATAAACTTGAAAAATAAACATGCCATGTTGTATTGGCTAAATAGGATAAATTATATAAATTGAAGGCTAAATAAAATTGGAAGAAATATAAAATAAATAAAAATGGAAATAGAAAACTAAGACCGCGCCACATCCAACTATGGAAGCCCTCAATTGTTATATCCATATTATGGCGTTCACCTAATGCTTTCAAACGATATAAAACACCTTGTTGATAGCGAAATTGTAAATATTGAACGAAATTCAAATAAACATTGAATATCATAAATTTGAAACGGAATAAGAGCCACGCTTGATTCTCAGGCCATATCAATAAAATTGCTGTTAATATTGTTGTTAGGAAGTGATGGAGTCGCCACCAACCCTTGATCTTTGAACCATTCACTTTCAATATACTTTCACGTATGGTTAAAGTACAGTAGTACCAAACCAATATAAATAAATAGATACGATCGAATATACGATAAACAAACCATATATTCAATAACGCCAATATAAATGCTACGGCACCCATTATTAATTTGAATTTCTCATAATCACTTTTGTATTTCATTTTCTCATCTTTATTCAATATTGATACGTTAACTTTACCCAAAATTACACGCAAATATAAACTACTTGATTTCGGTAAACTATTTTGAATGTCTTGTAAATCGATTTCACGTTGTAACATTTCCTCATTCAATAATTTATAACGTTCTTTTGGTAATTTTTTGGCCAAATTTCGTATAATTCCCATACGATAATATTGATGATTGATAAATTTTTCACATTCTTTTTGATATTTCGAAACTTCATCTAATTTATTCTCATAGATTTTCTGTAATGATTCTAATTGTTTGAAATTTTCAGCTAATTCTTGCCATTCTTCCAAAATTTCATCGGCCATTTTTTTTTCTAATTTTTATAACAATTTTTCGTTATTGAACAATCACAATAAAGTTTAGAATTCAACTGATACTATCGAAATATAAATGTTTACAGTGCACTTTGGTACTCGATTTGTCGTCATTCTATTATTTGATTATCGTTCATTTGATAAAATAACTTTGAACAGGTAATACGTCAAATTTCACTAAATCTACGATGATTCGAATACGAGCCTTATCTGCGTTCCAATCTACTTGAAGGTTAAATTATTTCTGATGAAGGGGGATAAATAATAGCGTCAAGCCCCGCCCATGTATCTCCAAACCTGAACCGACTATAACTCGAAGATTTACTTTTTTCAATTACTATCGAGAAAAAGAAGGATATTTTAATGGAAACCTACAATTTTCGCAATTTTCTAACGAATCTTCATCTTCATCTTGATATCTATTCCTATTATCCGTCTTTTCCGGCTTAAAAATTTTTTAGATCAACATTTTTTTGAAGAAAAATTTCAATTTTCTTGTTCTAAAAACAAACATCAGTCTTTTGATGTTCTGAACTAAACACTATTCATAAATTAGAACATGAACTGTATTATTTTTAGTGATAATTCCTACCCCACTTTCAATTTTATGCCAATTGTGGTGGCGACAACTAATATTTTCGTAAAAATACGTCATCAAATAACTATTTTCAAACATCAGATTTTATTTTTAATGTAAATAAATAGAAACGTGATTGTCCTATGTAACATCAATTCGATTACGTAAAGCAAAGCTTCCCAAAATTGGAATTATATACATATATAAGTAAATAGAATGTCATCAATTTTTCTTTAGGAAAATTTGATCAAGAGAAATAAATATTTGACGTAATTTAAATCTAGGGCGGCTGTTAATGGAATAATAAATTTTAAAATCCAGATCGATGTTTTTAGCGAGTACATCGAAAATTTGAATAAAATAAAATAATTCAAGACAATTTCTGTATTATTTCGCAAGTAGAAATTTGCTTGAAAAATTATCCGAACTTTTCGCAATTTTATCGAAATATTATATAGGCTTAATTCCTTAATTATTACTTCAGTAATTTATAATTTAATTTCTTATAAATCTCATCATCATGCAACTGAACTAAATTAGAGTATTACTAGTGCCAAAACGACGGGTTAACAACCTTAGAATATTTCAAATTACATATTTCAATTTATAGTTCGTCAAAATAATCGATCTCGAAAACAAATTTATTATAGCGAAATTGAAATTAGTAAAATTTCAAGGTAGTCAAGACTATTCCTTTGCAAATTAGATCGAAAATTACGTAATCCAGAAAAACTCTTAAGTATAATTTTGTTTATAATAATCACTAATCACTAACCTTGTAATTGATAGATTGTTGCTTGATATTCAGCCAATTTTTCATCGATATAATCCTGTGATTGATTAGCAATAATTTCAGCCGTTGATGGTCCACTATCCTCTTCATCTGGTTCGTAATGTTGCGGTAACGGGGGTGGTTCTAATGGCATACAGACATATTCAAATTCACGTGATGGCTGACCGAAATCCGGTGAATAAGATGATGTCGATGATAAACGATACGGTTCCGGTGTTGAACTCCATTCACGTGAATAAGGGTGGATGCCCTTAAAATAATCAGGGGTAGGACCTCGGGGCGCCGGAGACGGCTGAAATCAAACAAACATAGTAAGTCGTGAGGCCGATGCTCATTTGTTGTCTAAAGCTCTAAACTCAGCTCTTATTGCCAGTTAAATCAAGCAGATTAGAAATAAAATTTTTGAGGGAGATTCTACTTAAATTTATTTATCACAAATCATCATTAAGAAATACAAAAAAATTGTGAAGTAGAATTAAAGAAAGAGCAAAATTTGTGAATCATGGTAGGCTAAGAACAGCAGTTTTCGCCAACTAGATTTTCAGGAATTATTACTAAAAAGGCTTAAAAGTGGTCTAATCGAGTCCAGTTTTGAAATAGCATATCTCTGAGTTGTTCTTTTTCAATTAGTGCCAAATATAGCTCAATTATAATGGGGTTCATAGACTATCACGCATGTTTAACAAGTACTACTGAAGATCTGTGGAGTGATTTGACTTCTGTTCTGAGCAATCAAGCATCAACACAAACATCGTGCTTGTCAAGCATGATTGATAGTCTTTGGACCCTCTAACAATAAAAATGTATGAATCCCAAAATTTGGGGTTGCTATATTCGAAAAATTTACATCATGGAAATCACATCTGTAAACAAAGTATTCGTAGAAAAATGACAATTATTGTCAAGTTTTTTTTGATTTTCTCTTGTTTTTCGTTCCATGAAGTAGAAGCTGAATTTAATGTTGTTTTATTTTTGGCGAAAATTCAAAATTCGTACTTTAATGGTGGAAATAATGGTTTGGAAGTCTTGCAGTTTCGCAAAGTAACTCGAGTGAAGGTTAGTTTTTCCCTTCATACATTACTAGTATTTATTGAAATAATTTAATAAATAATTAGGTTTCTTATCCAATCGATTGTGGTAAATTCTTGAGAACTAGCATTGATTCTTTGATTAATTATTCCAAAAATGTTCTCGGGATGACCACTGTTGTGCTATCAAGTGACAATAATTGGCTAATGAAACGAGAAATTTTAACGAATTCACGTCATTTAGAAGAATTTAGTCCAAAAATCAAACATACAGTTGTAACAGCCCAAAAGAAAAGATCGATTTTAGACGATTTGAAATTAACGAACGTCATCAGAATGACTTTTTTCGGAAAATTATTCGACATTGAAGGTGCCTCAAAATCCCCATGCAGTATTCTTCAAGCAAATCCACAAGTCACTCTTTTTGAAATCACAACAATCTTGCCTGATGGTTAAGGGAAAGATGTGGATTTGCATGAAGAATACTAGAATAGCATCATCACAAATTGATAAAAATAAAAGGACGGTTGGGTTTTGAATTCCCTAGAAACTCCCCAATTCGAGAAAAAATTGAGACTGTCCAGTGATAATTTGGAACGAAGAGATTATTCGTTTCCGGATCGTGTTAGAATTGCAATGGAGAGAATTCAAGAATCGCCTAATCCTAAAGGCTTTCTAATTATAATTTTAGGAGAATTTCTTGACGAAATCAACGATATTTATTCACCATTATCACAAACTGTCAAATATATTCTCGAAATTACCGATCGAAGAAACACACTGGTTGTTGTAACTGGAAGTTGTCCCGAATCAAGTGGAACTTTGGTACCAATCTACGCTAAAGGTAATTTTGGTATTTGAATATTTCCGATTTGAGAGTTTAATTTGAAGGGCCACTATATGAAGAGCTTAAATCGGTGGAGAAATTGTACAATTTGCCTTATATTATCAAGAATATTCTAACAGAAGAGAAAATTAGTTTGGATAGGTCTCAAACAAATGCGCGTTATAAGCGTAATCCGAAAAAATCTGAAGCTTCTAGAACCGTTCTATCATTATTATCGGGCTTGATCTTAGTCAATTTTATTATTTTCTAAATTATATCTTTATTCTATTTGCGATTCAAGTCATATTTATTTTTAAATCTCCTAGAAAGACTCTAATTTATTTTTAACAAAACGATAAATTTCAAACTTACCGGATGCATGGGCATTCGAAACGGTCTAGGTCCTGGTGAAGATGGTATAGGTGATTGGGGCCATCTAGGTCGTGGACATGCCATATACGGTGGTGGTGCACGATTATTAAACATATTCATACCGGGACTACCGAGACGGGGTGGTGGCGATGGGGTTGCATAAGGTGATGGTGGTCGGAAATTTGGCGACCAGCCACCACCTTGCCCATTACCGGACATTTAGACTAATTCAACAACTAATAATTGGAATTATTTGAATGGCGGCCATCGAATCTGGAAATAAAAAACGATTTATTTTTGAAATAATTAGAATTTTTCTTTGTTTTAAATCGGATATGCAAATCGGTCGTTCAACTATAAGATGCGAGTCAAAGTTGAATCAATAACCGACTGTTTATAGAATTATTATTATTATTTAATGAGAATAAGAAAATTATTCGTATTGATGGTGTGAAATCGAATCCGTTGATTTATTTATAGGTGTTTATGATAAATTAATTCTAGCATGGATCGTTTGACTTGACTTAAATTTCAATTAAATCAATACGTTTCTTGTGATTGCTTTTAATTTTATAAAGGCCGATTGTTTTGGGATTTTTTATAATTTCGCGTAAACATAAGTATGAGTCAAGTTCTCTTTTCAATAATAAAACTCCCCATTAAATATCTATTTTTGTTTGATATGTCTATCTGTACTAGTTGTTGGTCCAGAACTTAAAACACCAAACGGAAATAAATGAACTATAAATAATCTATAAATATAATCAGTAGGTCATAATCGATTGATTTCTACCTGATTAATATCGAAAATAAATCAATTAGAAATTTGCCGAAATTTAAACGCACATGATCGTGATAAATCACCGAATTTACCGCCTGATTTTTGATAATTCAAAAATTTTCCGCCACTCATATATTTTATTTTATTTTTCCGAATAAAGGGTGAATTTTTTGATTGATGAATTACCGTAAATTTATCGTTGATATATAGTCGCGTCGCGACGTTCACATATAGCCATTAACAGTACACTACTAAAAACTGCAAATCTGGATACTGCATGGTTGTGTCCGTTTACCCCTTCTATGTAATTTTTTAATTTTAGATTTGGCATCGAGACGCCTGACGTGATGCTGGGATATACTTTGTACTAGACGTCGTCGGTCATAGTCGACGCTTCACATACATTTGAATAGTACAAAAATCTTTAAGCATTTTTTGGCTCTCAATAAAGCCAAATTACAAATTAGATAAGAATAATATTGATTTTGTTGGCCAACAATTTCAAGTGGCGTCTATTTTTCCGATGTATTTCGTTTCATTTCATTTAAGAAAAGCCTAATTCGAAAATCATGAGTCATAAAAATTTCATTTATGCCCGAATTGGATCGATTGCCTAAAAGCCGACCCTGTAATTATGAATCTCATGACTTCAAATCAAAATGATTCTATAAAATTTTATCAAAGTGGGTGGTAATTTGAGATTTATTTCTGAAATTGCAAAGGTGGCCATTTTTAGACAATTTCAAGACTGTTTACATCCAATCGAATGATCACACTCATAAAAGTCTAAAACAAAAAACTAACATTACAGGACCGGCATTTAGAACAACAAACGTCCCAAACTATTGATTGAAATTTATATAGAATTGTACCATTTGCCATAAATTTTTGAACCATGTGAAGGATTTTGACTTATGTTGATATTCTTCATGTCTTCGAGTGCTCCATATTTAACCGATCCTGTACTTTGTCAAGTGAATCTTCAAAGAAAATATGTACCCAACCAATAAATGGGAAAAACTTGGGAGTCTTGGTGGCAGGAACTAGGTAATCATCGAGACTAGGACATCAAAAATTTCTAGTTCTATTTCCATTAATTACCACAAGTCTAGGGAATAAAGTATCTTAATTAATGATTTTATTACGTTTTAATTCGTTAACATACATGTGCTTAATAAATGAATAAAAACAGCTACGATTGAAAAATATAAATCTTGACTCATGGTTATTTACATTACAATTCAATCATCGAAACAAATAATAAAACCTGACGACAACTTATAAAAATCTTCTATAATTACACAACTAAAGATTCTTGTTGAGAAAAAAAATAATAGCGATTTCTATACCAGTGACTTTAAGTACTGTGAAATTTATACAAATTAAAAATATGTAAATTAATGATAAGGGTGCAATTCTCTTGTAAACAAAATTTTGATTGTTTAGCGGAATTCTCAAGCAAAAACCTTGCACCATATTATCTTATATTAATTAATGAATAAATTAACTTAATTTTGGGGTCTGTTTCATGAGAAACTAGCTTTAAATTTTAATAAAATTTAAGAATATTAACATCAATATTGGAAATTATTTACGATTATATGGTGATCTTGATCGTGATCGCGATCTCAGCCGTGAACTATTCGATATTTTATTATTTGTTTCGTTTGAATCACCCCAATCGGACAGATCATATTTTGATAAATCACCATCATCGTCTTCATCATCATCATCTTCGCCATCTTTATCATCATCTTCATCATCGTTATGTTTACTTTTTGATTTGTTATCAATTTTTTCAGCTTTAGTTTCACTTTTATCACTAGCTGATGAATTCTTTCGTTTTTTTCTCCGTCCAAACTCATCATAATCATCATCAGAGTCTTCACGTTCTTTATATTCAACAACACCACGATCATTATAACCACCACCGAAACCAGTACGTTCTTCAACTTCACCAAATTTTGGTGCATTACAAACATTACATTGTTGACGTCTGGCCCAATTAACATTACCACATTTATTACATTGCCAATCATCAGCACTGAATAAGCCTCGACTTTTTTCAGCTGCCGCTTTACCAATTTCATGACCCAATTTTCGCTTTTTTGTTGAATTTGTTGTTGTTATTGGTAAATTAGGACGTATTTTATGACAGCGATTACAATTATTACGTCGTGCAAAATTTATATTACCACAATCATTACATGTCCAATCGCCATCAATTATTGATGGTTTTATTGTGGGCGGTGGTGGTGGTGTTAATTCAACTGTATCTTCCATTATTGTGATGTTAATTTATGCTTTTTTATCTGAAAAAATTCAGAAGCCGATCCTGTCCTGTCTGTAAAGTCTACAAATTTGTGTTAGATAGGTTATCTGAGGGGTGGTTGGATAATATATGTTAAGATATACGTTATTAACCACATCTTTAATACCTGAATTTACAAATAATGTGAATAAATCTTTTAAAATATTTAATTATCACAAAATTTTTGTCAAAAATAAATAAAAAATAATCACAGGCCTGTTTCCAGGCTCAATTTTTGACAAGCTAATCAAGGAGTTTAATCACAAACAGTTGGCAACACTCACAGAAAATCAAACAAATTCTTCATAAATTATCACAATATACACAAATAACTCGACTAAAAGATCAATTTTATTTCTCATTATTTATTATAAATAATAACACTATTCAATTATCAATCGAGAAATTGATAAAAACGATATTAAAACATTTAGTGGCCTTTCGTGAAACTTCCCTAAACGCTCCCACCTCAAGCATACCAACCGTTTTTATATCGTATCAACAACGTAAACAACGTTTCGAATTGAATTTTGTTTTTTAGAAAAAAATAATTGTAAAAAATGTCAAAAGCTCATCCCCCAGAATTGAAAAAGTAAGTCCCAACAATAGTTTTGTATTTTCCTCTATTTTCTCGTTATAATTCGTAGATTTATGGATAAAAAGTTATCTTTGAAATTGAACGGTGGTCGACAAGTTGCTGGAATTTTGCGTGGTTTCGATCCTTTCATGAACTTAGTAGTTGATGAAACTGTAGAAGAATGTCGCGATGGTAAAAAAAATAATATAGGAATGGTGGTAAGTATATAATTTCCATATATAATAATGAAAATATAAATTTGAGGTTATGTCATCTTATTTGTAGGTTATCCGTGGTAACAGTATTGTAATGTTAGAAGCACTTGATCGAATTTAATTTAATCGTAGCTGTAAGATTATTCAATAGAATAAATACGTAAATATATTCATAAGATTCATTGGAAAAATTCAAAGAACCTGAATCCAGCTTCCTTAATTCAAGATTTCCTTTACAAAACCAAGATAAAAATTCGATTTTTATCGAGCAAAACGAGGTATATAAATTGAGAATTTTCACTATGCTTATCGGTATTGGAAAATTCAATTTCCCAATTATTTTCTTCACAGTATATTGCTTTTAGCTTGTTACAATGTCTCATTTAACTGCAAAGTTGATCGCATGCGCCTACACGTTTCTATATAACAATTTTATTGGAAATTTTCACTAGTTTAGCTAACATCCCATCTGAAGCGTCTCGACGACAGCGACGTCAACTATTATCACGGTAACAATTTATCAAAATCTGCACACAACCGTCCCGATTATATTTGTAGTGTCTAGATTTATTCGAAAGAAAAGTGATAATATTCTTTACCGTTTCTTCTAGAAATCAGGTAGATTTTTTGTTGTAAATCATTTAGTCCATTTATTTTGATCGACTGAACACAGTCTTGTCCTGTAGCAATTGTACCACATCATATCAAATTTTAGGATTTTGTTTCAATCGAATTGCATTAAAATAGAGTTTCACGTGTGATTAGTTACACATTATTTCTAGAATAATTCATTAATAACCAGGTGGGTTACGATCAATAATTTCAGGAATTTACACAGCTTTCAACTGGTTTTTTTTACATTATAGTAGAAAATTCCCATACTATCAATGAGAATCTTGATTAATTCCATCAGAACTTCCCTAATCAAATTCTAATTCTTTAGTCAGATTTTATTCATGTGTATCTTCGATATTCGCTCTAATATGAAATCTATAAACTTTAAATTTTTTTGGATTTACCCAAAATTTATCAAGACATTCAGTATTATAAATGAGATGAAATTATAAAAATGTGTTTTTAAAGCCATTTTGTGTCTTAGTCAATTTAAATTCGCAATCATCATAATTGATGATAATAAATTTTAATGATTGTAGACATTTCTTATGTTCTGCTATGGGAATTCTTGATAACAGAAACTTATTCACAGAGCCTACAGCATCCAACAAAGCTTATCACCATGAAAACTACTTTTAGTTTTCTTATTGTTATTAATGTTTATTTAACGAGAAGGTTTCTTCTCAGTTTGAATCTCCAAGAGTTTGTTTTAGTTGCTTGAAAATCAATATTTTAGATGGATTTCTCATTTAAACAAGCTTTTTTTTATTCAAGTTTATTGCAAATTCTTCAAAAATGTCATCTAGACAACTATCTCTCCTTGAATAACAAACAGATGGAGGCTTTATCGGAGATACAATTTTTTTCTCTACATTTTGTTGTATTTACAAATTACAATAAAAGTAATCTTTGCCGAGTGAATTGAAGCCTTCAATAATTGATCATTGAACATTTATTGTTTAATCGCGTATAACTGTTTTTAATTTAATCTATCGTTAACAGTTGTAGAAAGCAGAGTCTCAGTTACGTAACAACGAATTTCTATCAGTACAACATAAAATAATTACATTTATTGATTTCTTTCTCTAATTTTATTTTCCGTGAATTAGATTTTATAGTTTTCTTCTTCTTATTTATCTAGTTCGAGTCTTTACTTCTATAAGGCCAAAATGTTTTATGAGATAAACGAAAAAAAGCCTATAATATCCGTATTTTTGTGGTTTTTACGTTATTCAGTACTACTATAATATTAACAAAGAGAAAAAAGGGAGATATTTGAATCTCAATATAAAATTCTCAATCAACATATTCGCTGATCTGAATATTAAAGTGGCTTGACATTGGAGTACTTCTAATGCTAGATTAGACTGTCAAGTTCTCTCTTTGAAAAGTTGATTCATATTTTGAAAAGCTGACACGAAACAAAAAAAGACCAGAACAATTTTCCCTTAATTTATACAATACATTTTTTGTCCGATTAAATCGAATTTATGAACTAAATCACGATTGATTGGAACAAATAATCAAGCCAATTACTTTTCATAGGTAACCTATTAATTAATAATTCAGTGTTACCATATTCCTCAGACATTTTATATATCGATTATTGAATATCTTATCTAATCTCTATCTAATTTTATGGGATTATAATTGTAATTTCTAAAAATATAACGATATTTTTTCAGGTAATTTCAATCAATTCGTGTTCGGAATCAATAATTCCAAACCATTGAGATATAAATATTCTGACATCTCTAAAAATAACCATAGAACTTTGATAACAATGGCAATAATTTAAGACGAGACTAACTAAAAATATTTATCCACCCTTGTTTCTCAAAATAAGGAAGATCTTATTTCGTAGGAATACGTTGGCTGATTCTCAAATGTCAAATTGTTTCGATCTTATTATATATTTAAAGGGCAAAGGATGATTCTACCTTTGATAGAATTATACTGGAAATATCGAGAATTCAATATTAATGTTATATTTATTCAATTTTTCTCTCGGGATATATTTTTCAATTTTCTAATGAGAGATTTTCATTTTGAAATATCAGTTATTTTAGCGAATAATATCAAAATGAAATATAAATAAAAGTATGGTAATGGTTGGATTAGAACTCGATTTGGTAGTTGTTGGAATTGAGGACAATAAAACTGGAACTAAATTTAGAATCCCAGGGATTTTGTCGTATCAGTTGTTTGTCGAACAAAATATTTTCTAACAATCCACTGTGAAATTTCAATTGTCAGTCGACTAATTACAATTTTCGTTATTTTCAATTAATTACATCCCCATTATTTATTTCTAATATTCTTTCGATTTAATTATCATTAATGATTATATGATTTAACGAGATTACTCGTTTATCATTTTTTATTCTGCTACAGCTGGTGTAAATTGGAAGAAAAAAAACATTAAATAACCGCAAATTCAAAAGGATTCATTTACAACAAACAGAAGTCCATTAAAGTATTAGATTGTGGAAGGTTTCTATAATACGTCGACTATATAGAGATATTATATACATATATATAGAATTATTGATCTTGAATGTTTGATATAAGTGAAGACCTACTTTTCTCTATTTCTATCTTTTTTCTCGACGAATTTCCCAACAAAAAACGCTATAACTGTGATAATTTTTTTCGTCCATTATCTCTATGATTCAGTCAACGTATCTCCTCAACAACAACACACAAAAAAAAATGAGTAACGGAAAATTTTCCTAATGAAACGTTTTTTAAGATTCTAACAGGAGCAGAATTACAATAGTTGATTATTTTAACAATACAAAAAGATTAATCTCATTGAATTCTTAGTCTTTTCGAAAATGAGACTCAATGTTAGTTTATTTTCGGCCCAGTTTTAATTCTGTTTTGCTCAAAGGTTCATAAATTTAGCAATATATTTATATGGTTGAATTATGGTGGAGGCGCCGGGCTAATATTTTCTTTCATTTGTTACAGGTCATGAGACGTACACGTCGTCACAAATTCCTACAAATTTCTGTCTTCGTTCTCATTTATTCGATAATACATGTATTATCAGATAAAGATGATACTGATCAAAAAATTGTAATAAAAACTAATGAAAATTCGAACGGAGATGATGCTAGTAAAAAACCGACAACAACAACGATTAAAGAAG
>JAZBGZ010000785.1:0-11150 GCA_037414795.1 Stenodera caucasica | reverse complement strand
GGCAATTTTCTTCGATGAATAATCAATTTTTTCAGATCTAAAAAAATGGTATGATTGTAATGGAGAAGAAAACAAAAAAATTATAATAACTCACCCCATTTTTATGATACGATTCGAACAGTTTGAAAGCACTTTTTCAAATAATAATATTTCTCTAATTTTACATTCCATAACTACAGGTAATGGTTAATAGAGAGAAATTCCTAGAAAACTAAAAGATTAGAAGAATTTTCGAAGGCAAGATCTAGTTGGCTAGTTTCGTTTGTTTTGCAATCACAATACTGAAAACAAAAGACGTTCAAGGAATTTCTCAACTTGGGGGGACGAATAAAATTTCTGTATTACAATTCAGGTAGAGATTATTAAAGGCCACTTTATTCTAATTTTCAAAACAAAATAAAAATAAATGAAAAATACAAAAACATCTCACTCTAAATTCAGTCAAGGCACAGTGACTAGATTTCTTATAAATATTCTAATAAAATCTTAAATTGATTAACTTGAATCGGTAGTTGTAGCATTATCAGTACTATTGATCCCTTTTATTTTCAATTTTTCTTGAATTTGATTGAAACGTTCAACATATTTTGCTAATAAATTCGGTGAAGCTAACGGTTGTGATCTACGTAAAAAAATAATGATTATTTAGAGAAATATTTTAATTGTCGATAATTTACTTTGGTAATTTGCGGTCTTTGGATGGTGGCGTAACGCCAGTCCATTCTTCAAAGTTATTCCCGAAATTTTGACTTGAAACTGGTTGGCCCACTTCAAATCGAGTTACCACTGTTGTTGTTGTTGCTGTTGTTTTTCCACGTTGCTGTATTATTCGTTTACCTGAATGCCAACGTTTCACTAAAAATTTCATACGATTCACACTCATAATAGTTAAAGCAATAATTCTGAAAAAAATTATAAAATTAATACAAATTTCAATTAGTTATAAAATAGAAATACTTGAAACGATTCAATTTCGTTCGTGTAGTTCTCTTTTTTGAATCATAAACTTTTATTGTTCCTATTAATGATAGAAGGTAACGTTTTTGAAATATTAAAGCTTTACGGTAGCTATCCGAACGTAGAAATTTCGCAAATAAATAATTTGCTCTCGATGTTGGATCATCAAAAGGTAAATTGATTTGTTGTCGTTGTTCTAAATCGATTATACGTTGTTCTAATGTTAATTTCTCATTATTTAAACGTTGAACTAAATCAACTAATTGTAAATTATCTTTAACGGCCGCATTGATTTCCTGAAATTTTCAATTTTATTAATAAAATTCGGATTATTTTCTATCAAATAATTTACTTTAATTTTCTCCATCAATTTCGCCGGTAATGGTTCTTTGTCTTTACTTGATTGTTTCAACTTTTGGTTCAAATTATCAATTTGGCGTTTCATTTGGAAACGATCTTGCTGTATCTCCTCCTATAATAATAATTATTATTATCAATAATTATTAAAAAAAAAAAAAACTTACAATTTCTTTGATTTTCTCCTCAAATTTCGTCCGTACAGTTTCCAATTCATCTTGTGAACGTTTCTCAGTTCTAGTTAAAAATTCTAATTGTCTATTCAAATGTTTGTTTTCATTTTCTTTACAATTCAATAATGTTTGTGTCGATTTTAATGTTGTATCAATTTGTAATTTTTCAATTTTCAATAAACGTAATTCTTCATTTAATTTATTATTATTGTCTTTAAATTGATTATTATCTTGTTGTAATTTTTTCAATTGAAAATCATACAATTCACGATAATCAGTTGTTGATTCTGTTGTTGTTGTTGATTTTAAATTCTTACCATTATTTTGTTTCATTTCTAATAATTCGTTTTCAATTTTATTACGTTGTTGTTTCTCAATTTCAATTAATTTTTCCAATTGTAATTTTTCATTAATTATACAATCTAATTGTAAACGCATCTGATCAATTAATTTACTATCTTCAATTGTTATAATATTCAATTGTTGTTCTAGCTTATTTGATTTGACAATTTCATCGTCGAGTTTCTTCTGTAATAATTCAATATTGTCATCATCTTCATTTATTGTTAATGGTTGATGTATTGTTGTTGGTTCATTTGTTATTGCAAATAATTGAATTTTTAAATTGTGAATTTCCTCAATTAAATCAAAGTTCTTTTGTTGTTCATCACGTAGACGTTTTTGTAAATCAACAATATTGCCAGTTTCTTGTAATTTATTCTGTATTATTTCCAAATTTTTATGTAAAGATTGACTATCATTTGTTATTTGTTCAATAATTTTCTCTTTTTCTATTAATAAATTTGATTGTTTCAATAAATTATTTTTCAATTCATCAATTTGTAAATTCAGTTGTTTTAGCTCAATTTTAGAATTATTCAAATCATTAGTCAAATTAATATTGATTTGTTTTTCATTTAATAGAATTTTTTGATTATCTTTTAATTCAGATTCTAATTTATTGATATTTGATTTTAAATTATTCTCAATTAATAATTTCTCTTTTGATTCATTATCGAATTGTTCACTTGTTTGTTTCAATATTGTTTCAGTTTCATTTAAACATTGCTGTAATTTTTCAACTTTTGCTTCTAAATCTTGTAATTTTGTTAATTTAATCTCTAAATTATCTATTATTCCATCACGTTCAATTATTTCATTTTCTAATTGTTTCAATTTATTATTATCATCATCATTAAAATGTACATGTTTTTGTTCGATTGACGATTGAAATTGTTGTTTTTCAATACTTGGAATTTCTAAAATCGTCGTTTCATTTAGATTTTTTTGTAGATTTATTGGTGAAATTCTCGATATCTCTATTGATGTATTCGTTTCTGATCTACGCACATTATCATTTTGTTCAATCAAATCAATTATTGAACTACCAGATAATTTCAATTTATTCAAATAATTTAGTTGATTTTGATCAAAATTTAATTGTTCATAAATTTCATATTGTTTCTCTTTCGATTTTAATTCTCGATTATTATCTTGTAAAATTTCAATTTCTTCTTGTAATTGTTTAATTAACAACAAATCATCATTATGTTGTTGTTGTTTGAAATTTTTCAATTCATCAATTTGTTGATTTAATTGTGAAATTAATTTATCTTTTTTAATTAATTTCTCATCATTCTCATTGATTTTATCTTGTAAATCATATATACGTAATTCTAATGATGTGTTTGTTTGTTTTTCGATATGTTCAGCACGTATACGTTGTTCATCTAAACGTATTTGTAATGATGATATTGAAACTAATTGATCTGATATTTGTTTCTTTAAAATATCACGTTCATTTTGATTTTCCTAAAATTGAATCAATTAATACAATAGAAATAATAATAATTAATAATTACATCTAATTCTGATTTTAAATTTGTAATTTGCATTTCTAAATCTTGAATTTTTTTAAAGGCAGCATCTTCAGCTCGAGAATGTCGCACTAATTTCTCTTTTAAACGTGCCAATTGTTGTAAAGGAATCTCGCATTCTTCATGAACATTATTCGTCGAAATAGCCGGATTTATCTTCGAAAATTCAACAAATTATTAATTTTCCCCTCTTGAAAAATATAAAAAAAAAAACTTACAACGTCTCTAACAGACATATCTTCACTTGGTGAACTACAACAAGTTGATATTGTTGAATGTATCTCTAAATCTTTGGTACGTTTATCTAAAGTTGTTTCAAATTCATTCAACTAAAAATAAAATTAATTAAATTAAATTATAAATTTATAGAATAAATTTACATGATTTCGTATTTGTTTAATTGGTCCTTCACTACCAGCAATTTCACTATTTATCCTTAAACGTTGCAATTCATTTTCTAATTCATTGATTTGTTGATGTAATTGATCGATTTGTTTTATTGTTGTATTTGTTTCTTCCAATTGTTCAGATTGTTGTTTTGGTTGTTTTAATTGTTGTTCTGGTTGTTGTTTAATTAAAATTTCCAATTGTTCTACCAATATTTTCAAATCATCTTCATTTTGTTGTTTTATATCAATTTGATTTTCTAAATCTTTTATAATTTCACGTAATTCAAAAATTTTCTCAATTGCTTCTTTACGTTCTAAATCAACATTTTGTAGACGTTTTTCTGTTTCATGAACTACATTCGACATATCACGTAATTGATGCTCCAAATTTTCCACCTAAAAATAAATTTTAGATTAATTATCAATTATAAATAAATAATAAAAAATACATTTTCAAACTATGAAATTTTTTAGAAGAAAATTACAAAATCTACGAATAGATAGAAATAAATTAAAGACCAAAAATAAATACTATCTACAATAACTGCAACCAATTTCCTGTCGAGACATAAATTTTCTAAAAATACACCACAACCCCTTCTTCTACGAAAATTTCTACAACTCCATGCATTTAATTTTTCATTAAAATATCAAAGAAAATTCGTGCTCTATTGTTTTTATTTTTAATTTTTTTTTTTGAAAATGGAAAATGAACAAACCTCTTGATTCATATGTTCATGATTAATACGATCCTTATCGCGCATTTTCAAATCTTCTTTTAAATTATTTATTAATTTTTGTGCATCATCACGTTCCTGTTCACGTTCATTAGCTTGTTCTTCCAAAAATTGACATGTTGATTTATATTTTTTATCAGCTGCATCAATCTAAAGATGAGAAAAAAACAAAAACAACAAAAAGACAACAACAAAAAAAAATCTAAACCACTGTTGGAAAATTTGATGAATTTCTAAATCAAGCCAAATAAGAAAAACAAACGAAACAACAACAATAATTAAAAAAAGAAATTAATTAATTACCTGTTGTTGATAATCGTCACGATCTTTTCTAGCTTCATCTATTAATTTTTCTGTAACTCTCAAGAAATTTTCAATAATTTCGTATAATAATAGAGGATCGTTTTTGTCCGGATGTTCTAAAATTGTGCGAGATTTCTCTTGTAATTGTTTCAAAACAGCAACTGTATCAACTGCAAATTTGATTAATTAATTGTAATTAATTTGAAAAAAATTTCGAAAATTACCAAAACTAGTTGTTGGTTTACCATTTTCCCCATATCCTTCTGATACAATTTCTCTATGTCCATTTTCAATTAATTCAACTATTTTATTACGCGCTTTAATTAAATCTAATTCCAAACAATGTTGTTTATTTAATAAATCTTCTAATTGTTTCTCAAAATTATCACGTTCATTTCCCAATGTTTTTATCATTAATTTTGATTCATTTAATTGTTGTGTTAATGATAAAATTTTATTATTTTCATTATCATTATTTGTTGTTTGATTTAAATTATTTGTTAATAATAAAATTTCATTTGCATCAATTTTCAATTTTTCTAAACAATTACCTAATTCATCTTTCAAATCAATTGATGATTGTGATAAATTTTGTTCATTATTTATTGTATTATCAATTAAATTCAATAAATCATTTGTTGATGGTGTAAAATGGACACGTTTCTTTCGATCATTATCATTATTATCATCATCATTATTTGTAATTAAATTTTTATTAATAAAATCATTAATTATTGTATTATTCAATTCATTTTCGCATTGTGTGAAATATTTTAATAATTCTTCAATTAAATAACGTAATGATATTGTTTGTTTTCTCAAATAATCACATTCTTTTAACAAATCATCATCATTATCATTAATTCGTTGCTGTCTTAAACGATTTTTTAAATTATCAATTTCTTTATCATATTTCTCTTTCATTTCAATCATTTCGTTTTGATATTTTTCACTAAATTTCAATTTTAAACGTAATAATTCATCAGGCCAATCATCATCATCTAATTTATCATTATTAACTAAACGTTGTATTTGATTTTCTAATGAATTAATTAAATCAATTTTGGCTAATGTTATTTGTTCTTGTAAACGACGTTCATAACTTTGTATTACTTCATCAATTTCAAAATCACCACTTAACTGAAAGAAAATAATAAATAGAAAATTTTTGAAAATTTCGCTAAGAAAATTACCACTTCTTGTTGAGTTTTTGCTGTTACAACCAATTGTTTTTGTTGTCCATCCAATTGTTGTTTTAATTCATCAATTTCTTTACTATATTTCTCTTCAATTGTTTTCAATTTTTCGTTATTTTCTACATTCAATAAATCCAAACGATTATCGTAATCTTCATGTAAAATTTCCAATTCAGCATGATATTTATTTTGTATTTGTCTTAAATCGTATTTGAATAAATTTTTCAAATCAAATTTATTAATTTCAATTTTCAATGAATTGAAATCATTATCTGATAAATTTTCAAAATTATTATCAATATCATGATAATTAGAGAATATTTTCAAAATTTTCTCCAAATCTTTGTACAATTTTTGTAAATCTTTTTTCGTATAATCATGACGTAATAAATTATCTCCACCAGGTCCAATTTGTAAATTTTGTTGTTGTTGATTATTATTGATAACGAAATCTGTTAATTCATCTTGATTATCTGTTGAATTTGAAGTATTTGATAATTTACGACTATGTTGACTGAAGATTTCTTCAGAATAACTAAAATTATAAAAAAAATTACTTAAATTTTCAATAATGTTATTAATAATAATAAGAATACTTTTTCTCTAAATCGGTGCATTTTTGCTCAAAATATCGACGCAATTCTTCCATTTCTTTGGCATGTTTCAATTCTAATTCTTGAATTTCATTTGAATTTTTCACTTTTTGTAATTCATTATGGAAAATATCGATAATATCTTGTTTTATATTTTGAGAAATTTCCAAATTTTCCAATTTTGCTGTTAAATTACTATTATTTTGCAATTGTTGTTGATTTTTCAATAATATTGTTGTATTTTCTAATTGTTGTTTCAACTGATAAATTTCATCTTTCAATTTTTCACTTGTTTGTTTTAAATCTTCACAATTCGTTGTTGATTGTTGTAATGATTCTGTTAATTTGATAATTAATTCATCTTTATGTATAATCGAATTCTGAAATTCGGTTAACTAAAACAATAAATTTATTGATTAATCAATCTAATAAGATTATAATCATTGTTTATTACTCGATTTTGACATTCCTCTTGAAATTGTCTATATTCAGTTGTACTGGTACCTAAACTTGATTGATTACTATTGATCAAATCACGAAATGAATCCAATTCTGTTGTTAATGCGGCTATTGTATTATCTTTAATTGTTAATAATTCCTCAAAATCCTTAATACGTTTCTGAATTTCATTCAAATTAGCATTATTTTTATCATTATTATCATCATCTTCAATTTTTTCAACCAATAACTTATCATCTAAATTGATATTTGTGAATATATTAAAAGTTTCTTCTTCATCGTCATCATCTTTATCTTCATCCTTATCACCAGATTTAGATTGTTTACTATTCAGCATTTCTTCTAAAAGACTTTTATCATTATGATTATCTTTAGTATTTCTATTGCTAGTTTCATTATCAATATCGTCATTATCATTAGAACTCAATAGATTTGAATTGGTAGTAAATGATGATGGTTTCAATTCTTGTGAAATATGTTGACTATCATCATATTGGATATCATGCGATAATAATAAATCATCAAAATTTGTTGATTCTACTTGTAGTTCTGATAATGAACGATCATTTTCAATACTTGATAAATGTTCAGATATTGAAGCAGTATTTGATTCGATTTGTTCTTTTACATCATCTCCATCATCATCATCATGTTTTATATTCACATCGAATAAGGGTGGTGTTATTGATAGATTTAAACTGCTACTATTACTACTAATTTTTTCATCATCTTGTAAACGTTTAGGCTAAAAATAGAATTTACCACTTTAAAATTTAATTGGAATCTATAAACAAAACACATTCAACTTACAGGAATGTCGGCCTTTTCCATTTTTTCTTATAGATTTTTTAAAACTTAAAGAAATATATAAAAATAAAACAAGTAAATAATTATCAATTTATGAAAAAAACGTCGATATCTGACATTTTTGTTTTTTTGTTTTTTCCAAATGGTGTTATTGTTAGGCAATTGTTGCTATGGTGATTTACCTTGACTATGAACTATTAAATGAGAATATTGTCATCCAATAATTGAAAATAATTAGAAAATTTTCGAAAATTAATCTATTATTCTATAAAAACTAAACTAAAGGCACTACTCACAGTCCGTTACGAAAAAAATAAAAATTCAAACTGCGATAAATTCACGTTTTCTTGACATAAAATCTCGTGCGACATCTTACGACTATTCGCATCAACTAAAATTAAACAGTGACAATTATTACCAACTTAAATTTTAGTTTATATAAATTGGCGCTAGATGCCACTTCAAAATTTTGGCACTTTTTTCAAATAATTACCATTTATTCAGATTATAAAGTTTTTAATTAGTAAACACCACCTCTGACAGCCCCAAAATATAAAAACCATGTGTGTTTACTAATATTTACCATATGGTAAAAACCATCAACAAATATTTATACAATAATTATCTTCGATAAGGATGAAATTCGATCTTTTTTTTTGGGGGCCATTTGTGAAATTTTGTTGGAATCTCCACATTTTTATGGAATGATTTATTTAAATTAGTCGAATGGAAATATGTGACTGCACTAAAACTAATATAACTATTCAATAAAAAGGGCATCGAATATCGTATTACTTGAAACACGTGTTATTATCCAAAACACACGTGTTCCACGTTAAGGGTGGTTTTAGTGATTGAAACAGAACAAAACTACCACTATTCGTCGACTATAAATGACCCACTGGTCTAATTTTTTTTCTCGTTAAACAATTCTCAACTCAAACAGTCAATTAAAATATTTAAGTTTCGTTTTTTTTTTGTTATTTCAGGAAATTGAAAACAGCTGTTTTCTGATTTTTCTACTGAAATATTTCTCGTGTTTATATACTTGTTATTTTTTTTTTTTGTTTGGAAATTGCCACCTATCTGGAACATACTATTCAGAAAAATTTGTTTGTCCATCATCATAGGAGGTCGTGAAATTATTTTCAGTGAAATCAATTGTTCCAAAAACGCACCCAGTAAAAATATTTAACAACAAATATTGGCCAGCTTAATTCTATTCTTATTTTTCTTCTTTTTTTTTTTGTCAAAACTGATATGTCTCAGTTTCGTGCCAAGTATCAAATAATACAACACAACAAATCTTTAAAATGATTGTATAGAAGTTAGACTGTGAATGAAGTTTTGGTAATTCTATATAAAAAAAATCACAGTCTCATATTTATTATTATTATTATTATTATTATTATCGTGTGTAGCAACACGTGATCTAACAATAGATGCTCTGAAAAGTCTTTAAAATGGTTAACCGATTGTTAGCTGTTCCATTATATTGTTATAATTGTATACAAACTTGAACCCTGATCGTTTATTATTATTATTATTTTTATTATTTATTTTATAATAATAAAGGCAATAAGGGGGCTATTCAATTTACGAAAACTGTTAATCCACTAAACGAGAAGATCAATTGATTATGTGTTGATTTTTTTTCTAAACAAACAACTTGACCATAGATCGAGTATTCTCAATCAAAATCAATTAATTTGTTATTCAAAAATAAATAAAATAAAATAAATTGAATATTTTTGAAAGTTGCTTTAAAGGAATTTAACGGAAATTTCAACAAATATCGGAAAATTTTTAGCAAAATATCCATATAGAAGAATGTTGGTTGTAATTTGATAGTTTTCATGGCGGTTATTTTTATATTGGATTCCCAAAAATCGGTCATGTGAACGAAAACTAGACAACTTTTATTTCAATATTCATCGGTCTCTTTGATTATTCTAATGATTTTTTCACCCTTTAATTCTATTGCATTATAAAAATTGTTTCAAACTAAGTAGGCGTGGAGATCATTAAAAACTATATACCGGGTGTCCCTTGTAAGAAAATTGGTCCATAGCAATCAATGTTGCTATATTGAGATCTGTATCATTTTTGTGCATTTCACTCGAGAAAATCATTGAAATACGGCCTGGATCAAGGAGGCTTTGTTCGAAACATCTAAACATCGTTCGAGTAGGACTTCGTTTTCAGCCTTCTTAGTAGGCGGGATTATCGATTCATCCGCCATTCCCATTTATTTGTTAAACTCAACATAGACGAGATCAGTGGCTATTGGCTGCTTTTGGTTGCCTTGACAACCACCGTAAGGGATAATAGAATCGAGTCCCGCCCATGTATTTCCGAACGTGAACCAATAATAAATTGCATAGCTTAACGATTAAAAAATAGTCGTTTTGGGGAGTTTTCCGAATTTTGTTGACGGCCGATTGATTGGAGTATTTATTTTTTTCGAGGTGATTTCTTCCGTTTTTCAAATTCTATGTTCTTTTGTTATAAATGGCACATTGATAATTCTTTGACTTTTGTGTGCGTTAATTCGGCGTGAATTTCACTTCAATGGAAATTAACGAGATGGCTTGTTAGAAGTAAGATTGATTTGAATGCTATTTTCCAATGATTTTCCAGCAAAAACTAGAATTTTCTCAACTTTTTTGAAATTTCTGATCGATCAATTCAATAGCCGAAAATTAATTATAATAACCGTAATTGAAGTAACTCTCAAAATAATAATAGATAATAATAATAATAATAATGATGATCGTGGATGGGCTGCTTGGAATCGTTTAAAGCCCTTCAAAAGCCACTTACATGGGCAAATTTAACGGAATAAATTTGTTGATTTTCCACTAGATTTTCACGGTCGGCCACAACTTTTATAATTTTCGATTTTTCGTCTTATTCTTTTCATATATAGTTTCGCTTTCAAATGTATGTGGATCCTCTCCACCCATCTGTTTCGCATATTAACATTTGGAATTTTTTTTTTTTTGAAAAGGACGATTCGATGCGCAACATTGATAATTTTCAATGAATTCGAAACGGGAACGTTTCAGAATTGAAAAAAGAAAATTTGAAAAGATTTGTAAATGTTTTCTGAAATAGAATTATTTCTTCTTCTTTTCTCGGGGTTGTATTTTCTTCTTTTTCTTTTTTTTGATTTGCGCCATTTGAAAGTAGCACAGTTATATCTTTTCAAAATGGGGATTAACTTCGAGATTTTAATGAAAATCACTAAACATCTGTGTCCATTATACACAAAAGATTGTCTACGAATTTTTATTATAAAG
>JAZBGZ010000783.1:0-21656 GCA_037414795.1 Stenodera caucasica | reverse complement strand
CATCCATAAGAAGTTCTTAGTTTCGATCCAAAAATAATTGACAGTAGAGAAACAAAATTATAATCATGATTTTGTCACAATTTCAATTATTTCATTTTTCAGGTTTTCATTGTCCGAATTACCTCGATAAAAACAACTGGAATTATTCCGTTTCATGTCATTTGTTTTATTGGTATCATAATATAAATAATTCTTATCATCCATTAGTTAACTAAGAAACTGAATTATTTGAGAAATCAATTGTCAAAATACATATATTATTTATGAAATCAATAAATAAAATTTGATTGATCTTAATTCTCTTTACATTTTCCTAGTTCAATATCCTATTAAATAGATCAACATTTTTATGCAAATGTGTCATTATTATAAAGATAACAATTATAATATAAGGGGAGAAAATAGCGACTGAGATTAACCCTGGCAAATTGTTTTCTTGGCAACTCAACAGAATTTCTAAAGGGATGAAGGTATGATATAAATATGTGTAACTCTCCAAGTCCCATCTATTACAAAATAGAAAAGTTCTAATTCTTATATTTAATATTAATAATTATGAAAATTAGGAAAAAAACAAAATAGTGAATAATCTAGCAATATTGTGAGTATTGTGCTTGGGTCTTCACCTGGCTGTTTCCTCTTTCTCTTTCACCCTTTATTCCACTTTATATTGCAAAGATGAACAAGAAATGAATTTTTGTTTTTGAATAAAAATGAAGATCAAAAATAAGAATCTATTTTGTCGATTTCATAATGAGACATGATTTGATGTCGAAAATTGCACGTTTCATAAAGATTATCAAGAAGCAATGTCTTTTATTCATATTTTCCGATATTTTTGAATTGATTTATCAATTATTTGTGTATAACTGATAGAGAGAAAAAAAATGCAAATAAGCAAAACAATTAAGAGAAGAATCCATCACTCACAAGAATGTTGTTTTTCAAGATGCTCACTTATTTCGTTATGTTTAGCATGCTTATTCTATAGACATGTTATAAAAACAAAAAACCAAGATAACTAAGAGAAGAAGAAAAATATCAAGTTTTTTATTAGATTTTCGATTTTTCCACATGTTTGTCTTAGAGTAAGACGATATTTATTTACACCATTCTCCCTTATTATAAATTATGACTTATCACAAGTTATTATTTATGATAAGGGAGGGAAGTGAGGCTTCGGTTGACAAACTGTTTCAATTAGCCCAAAACTCTTTTTAGCTGCATTGTAAAATCACATTGATTATTATTGATTGATCAATTTTTAACACAATACTTCTAGAAATTGATAAATTTTGACATAAATCGAACATTCTAGTTTATATTGACAATCGTCAATTGAAATTTCTTAGAATCAATAATTGAATGAACCAAGTATGCTTGAGTCAAAGCCTGATAATTATTTGTTAATAAATTGATTAATGAGCAAGTCAATATTTAATGATCGTATAAACAAAATGATCCCAATTTGTGATGATTGATTTCATATTCAAAATCGTCTTTTTCTTTCGTATAACCACTAATTATTTCAAAAAAAAAATTATTTTGGATTCTCATTTTATTATGAATTTATAAAAATTGAAGAAAACCAGGTGTTAGATATCTGAACAACATCATTGTGTCTGGTTTCACCTGATTGCTCTATATATCTCTCTTTCTCAATTCCCCTTCAACACTTGTCTTACTCTCATTCTCTCTTTCTCTTTTTCTAAGTCATTCCTTTCTAAAGCGAATATTAAAAATAAGGTGATTATATAATCAAAGAAGAAATTTATTTCCAAAATATTCTTTGACTGGTATTCAATATTGGACTAATTAGATGTATCTGCAAAATCAGCTTTGAGTTTTTATTTAAGTTTTCTTTTAATCTCTAGTTGTCCTTGTTTAATTCGTTCCAGCTAAAGTGTAATTGATTACTAATTAGACCATAATTTTTGCAATTTTGCTTCTTTCCTTTTTTCTAGTTCTGGAACTGTTACGAGACTTGAGCGGTCACTTCATGTATTTTCTTAGAAAAAAAGGCGTATTATTGTCAGTAGCCCTATTTGAAAAAAATGGGGATAATAAGTGACAACTGTTTTGAATACTTTTGAACGACAATTTGTTGCAGAATGTTCCCATAGAAGTCTCAGCTTTGTTTTTTTTCACTCGTAAAAGTTCGAAAAAAAAATGGGTGATTGTATTTCAACTATAAACATTAATGATGAATTGATAAAGTACATTCCGCGTCAATTTAAAAGTAAGCCTGAATGAAATTCGCATTTGTTGTGCAAGCAAATCGCTGTAAGCCTGTTATTGCTGACAACGGATGTACCTTGTTTATTGATCTACCTTAAAAGTTCACTATACACTCTACCATCTCAAATAGAAATTTTGACCTTAGTTGTAAATCATTTCAAGAATGGGACCAAACCGCAAGCCTAAATATCATAAAACAATAAATCAAAAAAAGGCTAGCCGTTCGACCGTCTATGCAATGGCCCTTCTTTGTCAGGTAGAGAAAGGGATTATTGCTTAGATGATCGAACGGCTGGCCTTTTTTTAATTCATTGTTTTATGATATTTAGGCTTACGGTTTATTCCCATTGTTGGAATGATTTACGACACAAGTCAAAATTTCTATTTGAGATGTAAAAGTATAAAAAAATTCTGGAGATTCCTAATACCAAACTAGAATTTCTCTACCTGACAAAAAAAGACCATTGCATAGATAGTCGAACGGCTGACCTTTTTTTAATTTATTGTTCTATGATATTAGGGCTTGCCGTTTGGTCCCATTCATGTAATGATTTACAACTCAGGTCAAAATTTCTATTTGAGATGTTAAAGTATACATATAACGAGAAAAAACAAATGCAAATAAATAAAACAGTGAAGTGGAGAATTTATCAAGATTGTTATTGAATTGTACGATGTTCACTTTTTTCTTTATTTTTAGCATGTTTATTCCAGGGATGTGTCATGAAAAACAAAACATAACAATGAAAAGAACAGAAGAGAGCATGTAGCAATTTTTTTATCATTACAATTTTTCCTTAGTTGTATTGGAAAATCTCATCGATAATTATTAATTAATCAATTCTTATTACACTACATACTCCTAGAAATTAAGAAAACTATGACCGAAGAATAATTAGATTGTGAAATTGAAAAAAATTAGGGTCATTTTGAAATTCAGTTCGACATTTGACATTTTAATTGTCAAATTATTTCCATTTTCTAAATGATAATTCGGATTTTCATTATTATTTGGGAAATGAATCGAACATTTCAATTTAAACTGATATATGTCAATTGTTAATTATAATTCTTCAGAATCAATAACTGAGTGAACCAATTGATTTTTTGTCAAAGCCTGATAATTATTTGTTGATAAATTGAACAGTAGTATGTCAATATTTAATGATCATATAAACAAAATGATCTCAATTTGTGATGATTGATTCCATACTAGAAATCGTCCCTTTTTTTCGTAAGACCACTTATTATTTTAACATGAATAATTTTGGATTCTAATTTTATTGTATGTATGTACAGATGTACTTATAAATTGGAGAAAACCAGGTGCTAGACATCTTAGCAACGGGGTCGTTATCCTTAGTTCTGCTATTTATCTCTTTCAGCTATCTCTGCCTTCCTTTCTCTCCCTCTCACTCTCCCTCTCCCCCTCTCTCTCTCCCTCTTTCTTTTTCTCTTACGCTTTATGAAGCGAATATCAAATATGAGTGATAATTTTTTTCCCAAATATTCTTTGATTGTTATTTTGTCTTGGACTCATTATATCTGCAAATAATTTGCAATATCAGCTTTTGAGTTTTTTTCCAATCTACAGTTGCCCTTGTTCAATTGGTTCCAGCTCAAGTGTGATTAGACAATAATTTCGCAATTTTGCTTCTTTACTGTTTTCTAGTTTTGAAATTGTCGTGAAACTTTAACGGTCATTTCGTGTATATTCTTAGAAAGATGGGCGCATTATTGTTAATATCTCACAGGCGTCAAATATCTTAGGACGGCCCTGTCTATAACACCTAAGGATTGATTGACTTGTTAGGATGCTTCCTCAGCTATTTGAAAAAATTGGGATAATTGATAACTATTTTGAGTGTCACTTGAATGAACGAAGATTTGCTTGAGAATGTTCGCACATAACTCAGATTTGATTGTTTCTCACTAGTAAGAATTCGAAGAAAAAATAAGTAATTGAAGAGATGGATAAATTGACGTATCATATCATTTTGCGACAATTATCATTAATAATAGAGTACATTCGCCGTAGACTCGTCAACAATTTAAAAGAGCTTAAAAATAAAATCACCATTTTTCGTGGAAGCAAATGGCTGTAATTGCTGCCAAGGAATGTACAATGTTTAATTAAAATTAAACGTTAACGTGAAATTACGCATGAATTCCCAGTTTTCTTTAATTCGTGATTTATTTCTTGTTTGTGGAAAATTCAGGGAGCTGAGAAATATAAAAATAATGATTCGCCCGAGGAATTTTGATTCAGAGAATTTTCATTCATTCAATGAAGACAATCATGAATGGGATAATGAACATTGTTGATTTTTAATATTTGTAAGCGATCAATGTGATTGATACCAGTGATGACATCACTGACGGCCAGACGCTGACGACATTAACGCTTGAGATAAGAGTTCAAGTGGAAAATTGCTTAGACTTCATCAATTGACGATGACGATTGAGATCTGAAGCCTTGAGTACCATAAATCCCGTTTCTGTCCAAAAATTTTAAAAATAACGAAATGAAATAAATTTGAGCTGAAAAATTTTCAGGAAAATATTTCTATGTTTTCGGTGTAACTTAATACAAGAAATATAGAGAAATACATTAAGCAAGAGAAATAAATGCCAATAAATAAAACAATTAGGGGGAAATTTGTTGTATTGCAAGATGTTTATTTTTAGCTTGTTTATTTTATTGATGTGACATAGAATAAGAGAAAATAACAAAGAAAAAAGGGAAAGTAACAAATTCCTCGTTATATTTTATTATTCCATATGTTTCGCAGAGTATCCAAAAATTTCAAGGATAATGTTGCGATGGAGAAACTTTTCATACCTGCTTCAAAATCTGTATACATTAGAAAATCTCAAGAATACTAATGATCTCATGAACTTTCATCGATTATTATTGATCGATTAATTCTCAACACAACATTTCAAGAAATAAATAACTTTATTATTCAACATCATTTGAAAAAGTGATATTCTGGAATTCAGTTCGATAGTTTACATTTTCCTAGCCACCTATCGAATAATTCTCATTCTAATAATTCGACAGACAAATATTTATTATTTGGGAGATGAATCGAACATTTAAATTTTCTACATATACAAGTCAATCGTAGAATCTTCAGTAATTATAATTTTTCAGAATCAATAATAGAATGAACCAATTTTGTAGAACCTGCTAATTATTTGTTGATAAATTCAATAGTAGAAGATCAATATTTGATTTGCATATAAACAAAATGATTCCAATTTGTGATGATTGATTTCATATTCGATATCGTCCGTTTTTTTCGTAAGATCAGTAATTATTTTAATGAAAAAGGATAATTTGTTTTGATAGATTTACAAGTAATTTTCCAAGTTACACGCTCTCCATAATATTCCTGGTTTTTCCCTCGACTGATTCAATATTCTTTAGTTGTGTCTAGGATGGATATTCGATATTTCTCTCTACAAAGAATCGACAGACTCGTTTACTCAGATTCATCATCATTTATTGATAAATAATAAATACAA
Source organism: Stenodera caucasica (assembly GCA_037414795.1). Lineage (NCBI taxonomy): Eukaryota > Metazoa > Arthropoda > Insecta > Coleoptera > Meloidae > Stenodera > Stenodera caucasica. Next base: position 15,887 of record JAZBGZ010000783.1, on the reverse strand, counting down.
CTTACTCATAATTATAATTTATTAGATTGATGAGACTTATCAACAATATAATGAGTAACTTTTTAGAGAATCACATATTCAATTTAATAACTGGATATTTCGATATTAATAATCATCTTTAGTTGAATATAAAAAAATTTGTCTGAATTGTTGAAGTAATAATTCCCTCGTATCATTTATTGCTCACATTGTTAGATTTTTTCTATAGTCTCGAAATTCTAATAGACAAATATGAGAACGCTTTTGAACATGTTTTTCCAGTAAATAATAAGAAATAAGTACGAAATAGGAAATCAAACAGAAAAATTAATTTTTATTTTATCATCAAATAGAAAAATTTGAGAGAATCCAGATATTGAAACGATATTCGAGTGACTATATTTGAAAAAAAATAAACCGTATGGTCAAAATGCTGGACCTTTTTTAATTTATATCGGCCCTTATAGCGGGTGAGGGGAGGATAGTCTTTTGAAATTTTTTTTTCAGAGCGGCACATTGATGAATAATTGAAAAAGTTAATTCTCCTGCTGATAGACAGTGTTTCCTCGTATAAATAATGATCAATCGTGGAAGAACAGCAGTCAAGGTAAATCATCAAAATAACCTTATGATGTCATTGCTGCAAAATAGGTGTCTGATTATAATATGGGATCAATAATGATCCCATCCAGAAATGAACCTCTTTTCTGCAGTTATCTCAATGATTCATTAAAATTTGAAAAAAAAAATTGTTATTGAAGTACAAGTCTTTAGGCGCTATAGTTGTAAATTTTCTATGATGAAACGGACGTTTAGAACATATCTGAAACCTATATACGAAACGTACATATGAAATTGTTTATATTCAACCATGTCAAATGGTGTTGATAAATGGTGAAAACTTAGAGATTCTTTTCGCTTTAGTTTCTATGTAACCATGGTAACAGGTCATGTTTATTTTTCTTCTAAATCTAGCTGAAAGTCTAGCAAAATATTATTTGCAATTGCTAAAAATATTTGTTGTAGTATTTTACTATCAATTTTAAAGTTAATTGATGGTAAAAATAGTTAATTGAAATTGAAACAACGCAACTAAAAAAACTTCTACAACATTGAAAAGTACGGGTGAATATAAATCCATATAAAATCTATTAAGTAATTGTAAAATAAATAGTGACAACACTTTCGTCGTTTATGCTGACGTTCATCACAATTCTTTTCAGTTTGAAATCTCCGTTGATAACACTAGAATGATGCTATATTTAATGTTCAATATTTGAAAGAATCATCTGCTGCTATTTAATCAAGTCAAGATGTACCTGCGCTAGATAATCCAATCTATTTCGAAGAACAAATTAAAATATTAAATAAGTAATTTTAATAATGAACATAATAATTTTGATTGATTGCCAAAAAAGTTTCACTTCTATCGCGTGTACCAAGTTACACACCTTTTGTTGTTTTTATCTTCATTTTTATTCCAAAACAAAACTGATTATTATTTTTTATCTTCGACATAGAAAATAGTAAATTTAAGTGGGAGAAGGCACAAAAAAGGAATAAATAACCAAATAAAGATCCAATTTTGTTACCAAGATAGATAGCCAATATCTGGTTTTTTCTAGTTCTTCAAATTTTCATACTCTGAAAAATTGAACTCTCTGATTAGGAAATTTTATTTTGCACCTATACTGTAGTAAACTGATAAACAATTCATCAAAAAAGAATGATAGAACTGTACCAAAAAAAGACGCTAAATGTATTAAGAATATCAACTGAAGTAACGAGAATTTTATTGCCCAATCTAACATGCAGTCTGTTCCAGTTAAAGTGTTGATGCTTTGTGATGGCTTCATATTTCGAAGTACTGAAAAGCGACTTTCAAAATTCGCAAAGTAATCATTCGAAGATTATCTGAGATATAAAATTGACTGTAGGGCAATTTGGGAAATGTGTGAAATTGAAAACGACTTTTCTAATTTCCATCAAACCAAAATGAATGATCATGAACATAGTATGAGAAGGCTGTTACGTGTGTGTTGATAAATAATCGTTACCTAATTTTCCCATGAAAAGTTAGTAGTAGGAGAATGAATTTTTGCTACTGTCGACCGCTCAAGTATTGGATGAAACGTCGCGAGATTATATTAATAGTTTGTTTGACTTACTATTCAACCACTATCGCAGCAAAAGATTCATAGTATTCATCGATAAACACGACTATTTACGTTTGCCGCTTGCTTGATTGTTAGTACGATGCGGTGACGTAGGAGCTCCCTACAGAGAGCAAAAATCCGTTCCTAAGTGATTACATCATCATAATTCACTGTTAATTGTACTCTTATTATTTGAACGAGGAGTTTTGTTTCCCAATTTTAGCCCAAGGGAATCCAACAATAGTTACTTGATCGTGTAGTATCCGCCTTGGAATCCTCGTTGTGACATTGAACTCAGACTTGCGCAGTTTAAATTTCTCTGGCATAAATTGATCAACGAAGTTGTCTGTAGTCTCTTGGCATACATCTTGAATCGTGTTGGTGCGTGGTTTGTAAAACAGTTTTACTTTTCCACACAATAATTAATTCAAATGCAGTTGGATATTTCACGTTCAAGTTGATTTACACATGTTTTCGAAGAGGTAACTAATATTTCATTTTTTTTTCTGAACAAGTTTATAAATTGTTCTATTTCTAATGTTAATAACCTCTGTTTTGTATTTAAAGGTGGTCGACAAAAATGTAAGAAAATAATTGGGAAAAAGTCGTTCTGAAAATAAAATTACTTACAACGTTAATTGAAGGTTAGTATAACCCTGTCGTATTCCGCTTCAACCATAAATGACCAATCGTGATGTTTTTTTTAAGGCAGTTTTTTGTCTTACTTTATTATTTCTTAATTTTAAACAAAAAAAATTAAATGATAATCGGTTTTCTGGATAATTATTGTTGTTTCGATATCACTATGCAAAAAATTTTGCTGATCGATTTGGTAATTAGAACTAAAGTTAAATAGTGTATTAAATTTTTGCAATTAATAATCGAGATTTTTTGTCCTAAAATCGTTGAATTGTTTTGTTATTCTAATGCACAAAATCGAAGTAGCAAACACAGTGCTTGATTTTATGTCGGGTTAATTTAAGACATTGCAGGATTTTTTGGTTATGAATTTTAAAAAAAAATTCCGCAATGTGAAGAGAACAGTCGCGATTAAAACAATGACGCCTCTTGTATTGGCCAAACATATAGTAAGTTTTTGTTGTTGGCAATGATTTTTCACGTTCTTAGTTCAGAAATAATTTTTTTTCAACTTTTTGCAGGATGTTCAGGTAAAGTCGATAGCGCGTGATCTTTCTGAGTTGAGAGTTCCACTATCTTATTTTGGTAAGTCAAATTTTGATAGTTTTGTTTAATTTTTGTGGTTGGTTGTTCTTAGATGGACTTGACAAACTTGCATCCAAATGAGAATAAACTGATCAAAATTTTACTATCAATTGTAATATCCAGCGCTGTAAATTCTAATGATTTGAATTTTTGAACGCGTATAACTTCGAGGATGAATGTATACAAAATAATACAAGGGGTTAGACTACTTCAACAATTGTTACTTGCTTTTTTTATGTGAAAGCATCTATGATGAGATATCTTCATTAACATTGGCAACATCAGCAGTTGCAATTTACGCTTTAATGAAGACAATTCATTAGTTAATTTGTATTTTATATCATTCTTCTCACTTATTTCATTACTCAATTGTGACAAGCACATGTCAATATTATTATACAGTTTCTCACTCAGTGAATAATTGTTTCTGATTTCTAATTTGTTTTCAAAGCTGATTTGCTTATTTAATCTATCCACCTGCAAATGAATTGTTCTAGAAACGATTGAATTTTATTTTTAATTACCACTTACTATCTTATTTCTTGTATATCCTAGAACTGCATGCAATCCTTTATCCAATCTCTTGACCGTTACTCGATTTAAAAAAAAATATTCGATACTTTTATGCATGCTCTCAAGAATCAGATTTGTGTTTATGCCACAGCCTTTTCTAAACCAGTAGGCCCATTTTTCAAAATTTTTCGAATTATATTCTTTAACGTGAACACCAAATTTGTTGGTATCGGGATCTGTGAGCAAATCAAGTATCGCAGTATTTAATTTGTCTATAAATAATTCACTCTCTATATTCTGTTGTAAAACTTTGATGGTCTTGTGAACCAAGCTTCGTTTTTTCTTATTGTCGATATTGGTTGAGTTGGTCTGCCTAGCTCGATCGACATGTCATGAGCAATTAAGTTGGTGTTCAGCTCTACCCATAACGCACATTCAGGCGTTATAAAAAACCTCTGCAATGTCAGACAGGAACGTTTTTGTTCTCAAATTTCCCATTGTGCTTTGACAGTGTCAAATAAAATTACGTTCGCTTAAGTATCTTTTCTATTAGTGAACATACAGTGTGGAATAACAGTAACGGATAAATTCGTCAACTTCGTTAGAATTAGTTTTTTGGAAAAAATTTCGAAGGGGTATAGCAATGTTAATTTTTAGACGTTACACTACACCATTTTTATTTCGTAATGTCATTTGTTTTCCGAGTGATGACGTCACCAATTTATTTTTTATCGACAACCCATATTTTTTATTATTGATTTTGGTAGTACTTTGAATTCTCTTTCCAAATATGTGAAATTTCGATTGTCACAATTAAAAAAAATTGAGAAAAAGTGTCTCGAAGTTTAGTATTAGTACCTAATAACGTTTTTTTGTACGGTAACATGATTCATTTTGTAAATTTGACAAATCTTCAATATTCAAGCTTTGAGACAGTTTTTCTCAATTTGTTTCAATTGTAACATAATAAAATTTCTACAAATTTCAAAAGACAATTCAAAGTACTACCAAAATCAATAATAAAAAATATGGGTTGTCATTAAAAAAAATATTGATGACGTCATCACTATGAACAAATGACGTAACAAAATGAAAATGATGTAGTATAACGCCTCAAAATTCAAATCGCTTTATCCCTTCGAGATTTTTTCAAAAAAACTAATTCTAACGAAGTTATCGAATTTATCCGTCATTGTTCCACACTGTATAAGTCACAAGGAAGCCTCCGCCATAATCATCGACAGCCATTATAGTTGTTAACTCAATGTCATATTGGTTCAATCCATGCGTGCTGTCTATAGCTATAACATCTTGGCCAGAAGTGGTTAGCATTAGTTATTGATAATGATTCATGATAATTAAGTGAAAATAATTTTTTCCAAATGGATCCTTATTTTCTCCTTGCCTTTTGATAGTACAAGACTTGCCTGTTATCACCTTGGCTGTTCTCATTCACCCACAAATCAATGCTTACTGCATCATCTTCGTTGCTTTTGTGCCTGTCCTAAACACAATTTAAAGTCTCGTTCAACATTTTCTATATTTTTTACTGTTACAAGATCTGCTCTCTTTGTGTCAGTCTCAATTTTTGTACGAAATGAATCCAAGATCCTACAAGAATATATCAAGAATTGTTTTTTCAATAAATTATATTCAATATAATCATTAAAAAATACCTTTTTTTAGTTACTTCCTGAAATAGTTTATTAGCTATAATATAATCTTTCTTAAATATTCGTAAGTGTTGAATATCCTGAGAATGACCTAAGTGTGGCTTCTGTAGCTCAATAATGCTTCCATTAAATTTTTTTAATCGTGTTTATTTCTCTCATGCACGCTCCATTTAGCTTACCAGTTCCTTGAGGTTTGGTAGTTCTTTTGACTGCACTGCTTTTATAATTACCAGAACGGTTACAGACGTAGTTAGTCTTTTCATCGGAACCGCGCAAGCGCAGTTTGAGGGACGCGCCGCGATAATGAGGGTCTGGTAAAATAACGTATCTAATATTTTGAATACGAAAAATAAAGTATTTGCAAGAAAAAAAACCGTGTTTTTCAAATTTTAGCTTCTATTGTCTTGAATATACATATTTTTATGTACTTTACGCACATGTTAACAATTTTGGGTATTCAATGAACGTGTCATAGCTTGCTTCACAATCTAAGTTCAGATTCAAATAAATAAATAAATTGTTTATTTATCATCAAATTTAACGACGATCGGTTTCTCTCTTCACTAAAAAAGCTCTCTCAGTGAAAGCTGAGGTGGTGGAAACATAGAACAAATATGAGGTGATTTTTTTAATATTTGGCAAGCTATCACACGCATTTTTGAGTATGTATTGCCATTTTTCAGCAGTATTTCTTTATAAAAATTCTCTATGATTTTTTGTAGATTTCTTTAAGTATTAGTGACTCGGAATATGAATCATCCATCTTGATATTTGATCTGTCTTGTGATTCAGCATTTGTAATTACCGTTTTAAAATGTTCAACTTCAACCTCATTTTGCATTGTGAAATATATTTTCATCATTTAAATCATTTATAACACTTTCTACAGCAGATGGACCTAATACTTCTGTCACTAAAGCTTCCATTCTTGTTCTACTCGTGCAATCTATACTGTAAGATAGATTATGTTTGACAGTGTGAAAAGTTAATGCAAGCTCCGCTGTTGTAACAGCGTTATTATCACTAGATCCTGAACTACTACTTGAAGAAGAATTTGATGTAAGGAAATTTTGTGACGCACCACATGTTTTTTTCATTTCAGCTTTCATTTTGTGCTTTTGAGTGTCTTAATGCTGTTTCATCTAATAAAAAATAGAGAAAAAGACTACCATCTCCAAGCAGTAGTAGAAAATATTGGAACTAATCTTTAATGCTCATGCTTGAAATTGAAAGCTAGAACTTTGTGGTTAAAAAATAAAAAAACGAGTTTTCATTTCACAGGCACAATTTTGATAGTAAAGACAAAGAATTGAGAAACGCTTGCCAAATTATAAACTACAATAACTTATTTCCTCTTATTTATAACACATAACACAACAGGTGTATATAAGCCAACTCACTTATCTGTCCAATGCCAGCTGAACCGATTGTAAAATTCACGGTGCAAAGAATACATCTTGCACCATTTTTATTTTAAGGATCACTTTTTATCTAGTCGTATTGTTTTTCCCACTCTGGTTTATATTTTTGTAATGATTTCGATTGTTGTATTTTAGCTTTCTAAGGAGCGACTGGTGTATCACTATCAGAATTACTTGACATTTTAAGCAATGCAAAAATAGGTTATTTTTTCGTCAATCAAACATTTAATTATAAATTACAATGGAAACTGATACGGAATACAGACAACTACCGTTAACATTATTAAACAATTGATGTCGACGACATAGACATCTGTGACAGATGTCATCTCACTGTAAATTCAAACGTTCAAGAAAGTAACTACTTTTTGTGTACAATGTTGAACATTATAAAGAAACTATAGCATTTTCTGCAGACGAATTAAACATTTGAATTTGCAGTGCTGTGGCACCCGACATCTACCGCTTCGATCAATAACAAATAATCATTTTAATCGTGTGTACTCCAATACTCCGTTCAGTTTTATCTCAGGTACCAATAAATAGTTCGTGAATCACGCATTGGAGAGTTTTGTTCAGCGCATCACTATAAAGATTCAAAATAAAGTATTTTCGCATACTTTATTTTGATGCAAAAGTATAGAGTATGTTTATAAAAAATAAAGTAGGATACTTTAAACTTCGGCTGTATAGATACCACCAGTTCTCAAGGCTTGTATCGGGGTGAAGTTTAATCTATTTCTCAAACTTGGTTCCATAATAGTTGGTTCTTGTCTTACTACTGGATTGGAAATTAATCCAATCCATTCTTCATTAATATTATACAACGGTGGTGTCAACGGACTACAATCAACTTCTTCGACATGATCTTGGATTATGTGTGTAATCGGGGCCATGAATTTTGTTCGATTTTCAAACGATATTGGCAATTCATGATAACAATGTGTTGTTCTTCTTATTGTAACCAATTGCGGGACTCTACCGACGTATCCTTCTTGTTTCTTAATTAATAGTCCATCAACGTTTGGAAATAATGGCGCCATCATCAATCGATTCTTCAATACTTTCCGATACACTTCGCACTTTCGGATAATTCTGTCAATATCGATACTCTTCTAATTATTCTTTGATACGATTGTTCAATGTACATAAATTTACTATTCACGTAAGCCATTAGATTCACGTTATGCGGATCAGTAGTTGTAGGTAAATTTAACGCGGGATATTTCTTGGTTTCGATCACTAATATTTTTGGATGTTTGGTTTGCCAAGCTTCTCTAATACATATGAATGTCTTTTTTATTAATGTTAACGCAAAAACTCGTATCACCTTGTTCTACCACTAGAATAATGTCTCTCGATTTGATTGTTATCACTTTTTCCGCACTTCCGAGGTACAATTCCGACATGTCTATAGCACCATCTCTGTTATCCGCAAGTGTCCACACCGTTCCACCGTAAATTAAATCTATACAGTTCCCGTTTGTATATCGACACGTGATTTGGCTTTTTAAATGCACTTCATTTGATTCTAATTGCACCAAAACGCGCGCGAATCCCTGCGCGGCTCTCTGTTCCAACTTTTTAAAAAAATAAATTACATTCTCTTTCCTCAAAAATGATTCCACGGAACTCGCGATTATTCCTATCGGAACCTCCTGCATCATCATAACGGGGTTAATCCCAGACTTGTTATCGTCGGAAGTTGAAGGTGTTTGTTTTGTTTTATGAAATTATAAATTAATTATAATTTGTTCGTATAGAAACCACAAGTTACTTAAGCGATGTGTTGACGCTTAGTGGTGGTGCAAAATTTGGACTTGATTTTTTTTTATGTATAATTCAAGATGAGGCATAAATGAGTGCAACGAATTAAAATATTCAATTTTGTGATTTTTTTTTTGTGATGTGACTCGGATGACAGCTAGTAAGCAACTGCTCTCTAGTTAATTTTTAAAATCTTAAATATTATACAAAATTTAGTTTTAACATAAGACATTTCATCTGGTTAATTTAAAGGAATCTAATCAGCAGAGGTGATGTGTTTTTAATCTGTAAAACTGAAACATATGTGATCTTTGAAGTAAAAGATACGATTTTGACCAACTTATGTCAATTGGCACTTAGCAAATGTCTAAATTGATAACATTAACTGCGAAACGATCTTTAAAGTAAAACTATGAATTTGGCCAAAATGTAATAATTGTCACTTAACGAATCCCTGAAACTAAACATGAGTGAAAAGTGAAGCATGATTTTTAAATTAAGACACTGACCTAAAAGACACAAATTCAAAAAACTCATTAATTAGGCTTGCTAAGTACTATTTCCAACAGTGTTGGACCAGTCGCCATTGTTTAATTTTTCTGATGCACGATTCACTTTAATTATTATTCAGTTTCTTCAATTTTTGTTTTGTCACGACAATTTATTTAATTATAATTTTTTTTTCTCGCTATTTGTTTTCCCAACAAAATTTCTATCAAACCTGTTCAATCTATCTTCCTGCTCACGACTTACCTTTAATGTGAGAATGCGCTCTAAACACAAAAAAAAAAATTTTTCCGACGGACTTCAAATTTTTCGAATTATCGAATTTTTTATTGATTTTTCCGTTTACTTTTCTTTAAACTTTACAAATCTTATCGTACGTACGCTTTGTACGAACTAACTATTCCATGTATCCTTCACTTTCCCGAATTTTTTAATAAATTTTCCCGATTTTCCTTCAAAAATTTCTAATAAAGGTTTCCGTTATTAACTTCAAAATTTTTGCCCAATTTCTCGTTTAATTTTCGAAATCTCTACTCAATTTCCCGACGGAGTTCAATTATTCGAATAATCGAAATTTGTCTTGAATCTTCCCGTTCACTTTCCTCTATTCTTTTACTTATTTTCCGTTTGCAATTTCCAAACTTTAACAGATTTCCTCATTTAATTTCCAACAAATTTTATCAACTTTTTTGTTCGCTTTTTCGGAACAATAACAAATTTTTTCCACCGTATTTTTATGAAATAATTTGTTTAATTTTTTTTTGAAATCTTCACAGTATGTTTCGACTACCGTTTAAAAAATTTACACTAATATACACCCGACAATATCTAAATATTAAATCAGAGAAAATATATTTTCGAAATAATAATCAATTTCTTTATAATCGTTTCAATTACGATCCACGACAATTTTCATTTACAATATTGTAATACCGAAGTATTGAATTTATGTTTTCTCATCAACAAAATATCTCAAATTCTACTTTAAATATATTCATGCACAATGTCTACACAATTTTCAACAAATAAAATAATTTTTTATTCAAAAAATGAGGAAGTGTGTCTTTTTTCCTCTTTACTTATCAGTTTCAACGGAGTTGTCTAACAATTCAACTCAAATTTTGCTAGTAAATTTCGACTTATTATTTTGCATAAGTGGAGAAAAAGAAACGTGGGGTTAATTAACAAGTGGCCTTTTGAAAGAGACAATTCCACCGCTGCCACCAAATTGTAACGAGTGACCTACTGATTTTATAAGTGGCGATGATTCCGCTGCCACTAGTCTGTTGTTTGTTGTTGAAATAAGAAGGGGAATAAAGGTTACAGACAATCTTCTAGTTAAAATTAGTCTGCGAGCAACCCTCTTCTTGACTAGAACTTCTGTTCCAGCTCTTGGTCAAAAAGCCCCAGGCACCTCTTTTAATTGGACTTACATATGCCCTTTCTTCGCCCGTTCAGCAATTTTTCTGACCAATTGAAGCGTAGGACCCTTGCTGGCCATATTTACTCTATTATCGCACCTCTCCGATATCTTGACCTCAATTTTTCTATAGACATGTCTCAACTTTAGTTCTTTATTAATTACAATTTGGATAGCTATGTGTGATTCTATTTATCATAACACGTACACGTATCAAATTTTTAGAGATTTTATGCCAAACAGATCTTTTATAAAATATCGGCTTCAATTTGAATTTGATCCCCTTGTTGGGGTTCTAAGAATCATCAATATCTAAAAAGTCACATCTGTTTACTGTACCGAGTGTCCGTTTTTTAACATCTCGCGTCTCTAATATACCGAGTGTTTGTTTTCGGGGTGTTACACATATGGGGATGATTCTTTATAAATTCCAATTGACCGTTTTTGTCGATTGTACAATAAGTCAGCAGCTTCTTTCGTTTCGCTTCCTAAATTTTGCTGTCTTGCCGAATATGGACATGTGATCTCAATAATGCACTCATCGCCAATCAAACCATCGGGAGATGTCTGAAATCGACTCTCATCATCGATGAACAACAATTGAATCCAGTCGACCAACAGATTTACAAAAATTTTGTTGGCACGCTGAATGGTCTCCTAATATATGTTTTATACTGTTCAAGATGTCATTCCACAGTCCAATTACTTTCGCTTGTTTTTCAACCGGCTCATTTTTGCGATATTTTACGGCACTATCAATTGCCATACGTTATTTCAAAATATTATTCCGTAACATCACTTTTATATTAGCGTCTCCACCAGATTGTTTTGAGAAATCTTTTAAATAAAGAATTTAGGCTCATGAGGCAGCGCGTCCCAAATTGTTTTATATCTTTATCTCTTTGGTTTAAAACTACGATGTTTATACAAGGATAACTCTAAAATAACCAAGATTGAACTATCCACAACTAGATGGCAGAAAAATCCCTTGTCCCACCAAAAACCACGGCCCAGTATATATCACTCTCCCCTACTATCGTTTGACTTCTGGAGAACTTGCTTTTCTGCTTTTTTGAGGCCCTTCTTCTGCAACTTGACCAATGTAGCACGTAATTCGTATTTCGACCATTTCAATAAAATTTATTATGGTTCGTCCAAAAAGGTTGAAAAATAATGAAACACTGTTATTTGATTCTTTTAAATTGCACTTGTGTCTTTTGTAAATGGTCATGACTGCATACTACGTACAACAAAAAAATTAACATTTTTATGAGAGAATCAAAAGAGGTTCTATAAATCACAGAAGTAAGAGCATAAAACACATGAATTGTACTTGTGGTATTTCGAAAAAACAATTTTTGTTGGCATGATCCAACTTTGCATTGTGTGCAACTTCAAGTTGTTCTGTGTGTTTTTTTCGCAGTGCTGCATAAAGTAATGCCGAGAAATGCCATGCTTAGGAAGATGCTTGTCTTCCTTATCAACGTTCCCGCGTCTAAAATCGAACGCAGTTTTGGAATAATTGACTTGTGTTATGCTCTTATCTCTCTCTCTTTTCTTGACAACAAGCTGCTCAGTTGGCGAGCGGATTGGAGAAAGCAGTTGAACTGTTCTTTTGTCTTCCCATTCGATGGAACAGACTGTACTTTTACAAGTCAACCCAATCATAATTGCCCCGACTGAGATCTCTGTCATCTCTCAGATCTGGAAGGCTCTCCTGATTTGATCGTACCATTACACAGTAGTGAATCAATTTTGTCTGTAACGAAGCCATCAAATCTATCGTAATGAAAAAGTTGTCCGTGTGAACATGATGACCTTTTCCCTCGAGCTCTTTGGTCATTTGTAAAAGCACACGTTCACTTGAACCAGTCTCTTCTCAGCCATTTTGTTCTTTCCTTGGCCTTTACCTTTCCATTTTTTCTTTTCGTTGTCTTTGTTGAGATTCTCTTATCTTCTTATTTTCTATTTCTTTCGAAAATTCTTTGATGGGCGTCGAAGTTAAGACTGTGCGTCTTGTAGTGAAGCCAAGTGTTTTTTTTTTTGGCAATTTTAGGAGGTCTTGGATAGTATAGGGCTTATCAGACGACTCATTGGGTCGAGGTGTTCGCGAAGTGAGTTCTACTTGGTAAGATGTGCCAAGAACTGATTCATTTTCTTGGTTCGACCCATTGAATCTTGCACTACATTTGTAGTGGAGAACAATATAAATATATCACAATCTTGAACTGTTATGGAGTCAGATTGGGGAATCTCAGGAGCAATAAAATCTTCTGAAAACACTTGAGGATTTTTCGGGAAAATATCAGTTGCTCGAAAGCTAGATTCTCTTCTGCTAATAGATGCAACAGTATTAAATGCTTTCTCCACCAAGAATGCTACGTCATAAGGCGTTATATTTTCTGCGGGATGGCTTTTCATAAACAAGTCACATTTTATTTGTACGCTGCTTTTAGTGGTCCAAAGATAAAAACATACGAAGGCTGCGTTCAATGCGATCTCTGCGGTAGCATATAGAATATGATTACTTTTGTAATAGTCGTAGATGTTAAGCGAAATATGACTAGCATGATTGTCTAGTATCAAGAGAACAGGTGCATTCGCAGATCGTTTAGCGGGGTGTTTGGAGTGTAAGAGACATTCAAAAAACAGGTTCTCATTAATCCAACCGTTTTCTGAGCTTCTGTTGGACCATTCTTCCCGAGTGGTTATTTTTTTTCAGAAATTTGTAAAATCTTTCTCCAGCATTTTGCAGTCATTTCTGAATCAAGATGATTACATGCGCCTATCAGGTTCACAACGGCAACCTTGATGGTCAAACTTTTCAGCGTTTCAGTTACGTTTGAGTCATTTGCTACGATACTGTGAATATAATATAATACAACTTTGTCAGTCTGATTGCATTTTGATCCATGGGCTGAATAAATGGAGTAACATAAGGTGGTAGATACATTGTTGTTATTTGACCATCTTCACTCTTCAAGTCTTCTTCCGGGGGATGTGATGGAGCATTATCCAACAGAAGTGGGGCTTTTAGTGGAAGCCCTTTACTTTTCGAAAAACGTTTTACCTACAACGAGAATAAAAAAGGTGCATACAATGCAAAACCAATCCATTATAAAAAAAAACCTTCATGCGGTACAAAAGCCAGGTGAAACCAATTTTTAAAGATGGCTACTGTCATCCATGCTGATTCGGAAGTGTCATAATCCACAGAATAAGCAAAATTTTCTAATGCTCGTGGCATTTTGGCTTTACCGATAACCAATGGTTTTACTTTATGGTTTCCAGTAGCGTTGGTGCAAGCCAAAAAAGTTATTCGTTGTTTCTCGGTTTTTTGACCAGCAGCCGTCTTTTCTGTTGACGAAACAAATGTTTTATCTGGCAGAAGTTTCCAACATGATCCGCTTTCCTTAGCATTGTAAAGTTGGTCCAAATTAAGACCTTATTATTTGATTCTGTTTTTTAATTCCAGTTTTAAAAACTTCCACAAGTTCTGGTTGCTAGGAAATTTTTCCCCAGAAATCTTTAAAAATCTAATACCAAAACGCCGTTTGAACCTTTGTATCCAACCTTCACTGGCAATAAATTTCTTTGGACTTTCCTTTTTCTCAGAATGTAATGATTTTGCTTTTTCCTTTATCATTTCACCGATCACAACATGATTTTTTTTTTCGTTGAGTTATAAACCAGCGGTATAGTCTCTTTTTCATCTTTGGTAATTAAGAGCTCTTGAACGTTCTTCTTTTCCCCGGTTCAACATATGTTCCGGCCACGGCATTTACAATCACTTGCTTGTTCTTTTCTATCTTACAGATTGTAGATTTTGCCACACCGTATTTCTGAGATAAACTTGTTACAGTTGAACCATTATTCAGCTCTTTAATAACGAGAGCTTTTTCGCGAAGTGTCAGGCATTTCGGTTTTTTCAGGGACATCGAAAAAAAGATCAATTGCTGATCAAATGATGATATATTGTGTTACGCAGTTAAGTGAAGCAAAACGAAATGAAACGGCTTCCTTGTGGCGCGTGTAGTGTCTGGTGTTGCAGTTCTGAGAACGATCAAAGTCTAGAATTAACGTAAACTGAATGTTCACGTTAGCGAATAGATTCATGTTCACGTTTTACGGTGGCTAATGCAATAAAAAACGCTGTTCACGTTGGCCAGAGGTTTCCGTTACCCGATATTCACGGTATCGAGGCTCTACTGTATCAAAGCTCCAGCAATATCCAGATTCATCTGCCAAGACTCAAACTTTCTACCCCCTCTTAACGGGTTTTATTGGCAAACTTTACATTATGCTTGATTGTCGGACGACCCTTGAACTTAATCATGGATTCGTCTATTGCAACGTTAACGTGAAATTTGAGACATTTGTGAAACTTTGTTCTCAAAAGGTTCAAAAATGGTGCAACTTTGTATAGTTTGTCGAAGTTAGCTTCGCTACGTTTGGGGATCACAACATTGTCATTCAAATTAAGATGTGAGAGAAGCGATCCAAAGCGAAGTAACGACATCAATTTTGAAGATCTAGAGCCGTACTCCAAGGGTCTATATGATATGGAAACTTTTTGATTCCCATTAGAAGATTAATTCCCGGGAAATTCTTCATCTCTTTTTTGGTATGACTTACGGGTAATTACTGATTCTTGTTTGGCGTACAAATTAGTATGAAGCACAATATGGTCGAATAAATAATAATGAAATCATTAGTGGATAATAGATTGAAGATATCAAATGGATTTGGTTCTCTGAGATCTTTAATGAACGTAAAAAGTTCAGCATCGAAGGTGAATGATGGAACTGTTGTTAGGTGAGCTGTGTCCTTTCCCTAAGAAGTCAACTTAGCAGCACGAAGTTTCGTAGACAGCTGAGCAAGGAAGTTAGTTTCATCTACATCCCAATAGTTGTCAAAATTATCACTTTTCCCATCAAAAGAAACAGTTGAGGGGAATAACGAATAAGAGGTCTACGAGCGTGTGAGTTGTTTTTCGGAGTAATACTCCAATCCGGTGGGTCAATATTATCTATTCCGGCATCAAGGGGCTATTCGCGATTTTGATCAGTATTATATTATTTATAATTAATTGATTATTTATACAGGTGACATGATATTTTCTGTACTAATGGTAATACTTTTTCTTAACGATGGAGGTAATACTAATTGATCATTGCCTGTCTTTACGTCTACATGATACATTATGTCTTCATCATCCAGATAATAA
>JAZBGZ010000782.1:0-26747 GCA_037414795.1 Stenodera caucasica | reverse complement strand
GTCAAGGTAACATCGAACGAATAATCATTGATTGGTTCGATTTTGATAAGGTCAACGAATTATGCCGCCTTTATAAAAATAATATGTCACGATGTTGGTCCATAATTGAATGTACTATAATTACTGTAATGTTGTTATTGATTGAATTTGAAGTTGATTTTCGTTCAAATTGGGCCCGATTGTAACACAATTTAATTTTCAAGATAATATTTATTCTAGATGACTTCAAAATTATTATTCCGTCAAGTGGAATTTTGGTTCTGAATAATAATTAACCAATCATAAAATTCTGTCCGGTATTGCGAAAAAAAAATGATTAGTATCTTACCCAATTTGATGAGTTTAACGGGCCACGATTAGTCATCTAGAACATAACAAAAAAACAAAAATTAATTTCCTAACGCAATTCCCATTCGTTTTAATTATTAGTTTAATCATCACTTAAATTCAACTAATGTTTTCGATAAAAAAAAGTTTATTGTTTGAAGCGGGATCGAACCGCGGACCTTCTAGTTGCTTGTGATTCTATTCTGAAATGTATCCGGTTTAATGATTGTTTTTTATTTTACATTTTGACCAAAATGTTGAAATTTCCTCATTTTTAAAAGCTAATGGACGATTTCATTCAAACAAAGACTCCGATATTACGCCAATCTAAAAGCTTTCGTTTATTTTAGAGAGAATTTCAGCTTTTTCGATAAGGAACATTGGGGTAAATAGAATTGTAATGTATTTGAAATTCTAAAATAAAGGAAGTTTGTACTTAAACTAAGTGAATTAATACTATTGTCAATATTTGTTGAGTAATAAATCATAAAATTGTCAACAATTGTGCTTTTTGTACAAAATAAATATCAATATTGTAACAAAAATTGGGGTGGAAACTTTCCAAATTCTAAATAATTCTTGGAAAAATGTTCGAATTTCTTTGATTTTATTGATTTAAACATAGTATAACTTGATATAATTAATTTGAAGCTTTCAAGAATCAAGTCTTAATGTTATCAGAAAATATTATCAATTTCTTCGTTTTTCATCATCTTCTTATTTATATTTGTTTCAATTCGAATCGAAAGCGTTTTTGTTATTTGTTTCGTATTTATTTTCAGTTATCATTACGTTATTGCAATTGTTACAATTTATGCTAAGTGAAATGTAAGATTTTAAGTGTCTCTTTCATGAAATTTCAATGATCGTTGTTTAGAAATTTACAAATTAATTTGAATGAGCGAGTCTTGAATTTCGAACGATCCATCAAAGGATTTTATCAAGAATGCTTTGATAATTATAATGCGTTCAGTTAGGGGCCAACATATATAGGATTTGTCGTTAGTCTATCCCTACCACTCTCATCATCGGTCATAGACGGTTGTCAAGGTGATAGGCCACTAATTAGTCCATCTCCATTATAATATACTTATTGTTCAGATATATCGGTCTAAAATCGAATATACTCTAATATAACTGGTCTGTGAATTATTTTAATTTGAATACAGGCTGTATTACAAGACTTTTTACTCTTCAATGAACGGCTTTGGTGTTATTGTGTGATAATTATAATCCGTGAACATAACCTAAAGGATAATATATTAGTTTTCGAGATTATTACAGTCTATATTTGGTTAAACAAAGCTTTGATGATAGCCTTATCAAGAACAAGGATATTAAATTTATTCAGCAATAGGATCAACATAATCGAATTAGATTTTGACTTTTTGATTTTAGGTTAAAATGTGGAAAGTTTCGATTAAATTCAACTTAAATTAATCAATGAATTTCAAACAATAAATAATTGTGTGGCATAAATGGTCGCATTGTTTCGTACAATTGAATTGTCCGTATTGTTATTTTCATTATCAACAATAACACTCATTATTCAAAATATTCGAAATATTTATGAGACAATTTTATTACAGTATATTCGAGAATTAACCAACATTATAGTTGTTAGCCAATCGAAATTGGGGCGGTTGTCAAGGCGACAAGAAAATAATTGGTGATTGGATAATATTGGTTTATATTTGAACGATGTTCGAATTCATAATCTCGAAATTAATTGATCAATTCGTAATTAATTCGATTTAATTTCAATTTCCGGGAGATTTATCTATTTACGATTGGCTCATTATTGAGCTTCAAATCGATGATTTCAACACGTAAGCATTAAATCTATTTATATCCAAATAATTAATAATAATTAATATTGTTTATTATTTATAATTGTGAAAATGTCAATTATAATAAATTCAAAAATAGCTCTGTTATTGGAGTTTAGTTATTTTTGTTTTTTGATTCAGTGAAATATAATCAAACTTTTTTAATTATAAAAAAACAAAAACCAACTCTTTCTATCTTTCTCTCTGTCTATCTCGTTTCTAAGCGAATCTTTGATGTGATTATCGTATTTGTAGGCAACTGAAACCTTATAAAAAGCTCAAATCACGACTCATCCATAAAAACAAAAGCTATTAGAATACGTTCGAGTATGGACCAGAATAGGCGTGGCTTTTACAATCATATCGTTGTGTCTATAAAAGAATTGATTGAGATAATTATCCCGCCTACCGGTTGGTCCATACTTGAACGATGTCTAAATTTTTTATCGTGATAGAACTTTATGGATTAGTTTTTTTATTTGAATATCGATGGTTTATTCTACTTTTTTCTTTTCGATTTGCGTGTTTTTGTTTGTTAGATAAAATATTTGGGGTGGATCTATTGGGAAAACTCAAACTATTCAAAAAAAGAAAAAAACTTCACTCATTTTTTTTTCTAATAGTGAAAAACATCCCCAAATTGGAATTTATCATGTTGGGATGATTTTCCGTTGGTGAAACGAGAATTCCGGTATGATTGGTCAATTGGGCATCATTCATCTTGACTTAAGTCGATTTTCAAAGGGTCAAGTTTAATGATATACGACTTTTTTCGTGTTATTCGATTTATTTATACAGGATGTCCATTATGTGGAAACTGTACCAAATATTTCGGCTATTCAGAAAATATTTAGATTAGTTGTCGTCCAGTTGATAATGCCAGTCAATAAAATGCTGTAATTTAGATCCAGAATAATCTAGAATTAAATTTCAACCCCTATTTTAAATGTTGACTTATATAGAAAATGTAAATGAAACGTTCGAAATTTGCACAAGAAATTAACATAAATTGAATTGGATAAAACTAACTTATCTAGTCAAATTTTCTAGAGGAAAATACAAGGAGGAAAATAAGAAAACAAAAGACTTTCATCATCGTAAATTTGAATTAAGGCTGACTTTTCTCCGAGCTAATTTATAGTACGAAATCAAATTTTCCCGATATATTTTCAAAAACAGCGTTATTGTAAAATTTCCCCATTTGTAAATAGATTTTCCTGTTTTTCAACAATCGACGATAAATCGTTGTAGTCGGATTATTAGTTGCCTAGCAACTAATCGCTAGATTGAGGAACTAGATGAAAACAATACTTAATCTGAGCTTAGCACCTTCGATTTGATTGAACTAATGAAAATGTCTCAAATTTACAATTGTCGTAATGTTCTAAATAATTATTTTCGGATACTTTTTTAGAAATTTTTGTTTAGTTTGGTTGGAAGTTTGGCGGGTCAAACGAGGTACATCCTGTATTTTAGAGAATTTCCAATTTAATATATTTATTTTGTACATTTGAAAAATGCCACGGAAATTCCGGCATTTTGTCAGTTTCCTAATATAATTTATACATTGTGAAAGATAAATGAAAAATCTGCATTGATAAAACTTTTCCAACGCTTCACTGTAATAAAACTTATAATCTGGAACATAAATTTGTCGAAATTCTGAATATTGGATAGTTCAACTGAAATAAATCATGCAAAAACATTCAAACTCATTGATCTAAATATCAATTAGATTAAAATCAATGTTAACTATATTAAGAAATAATATTCTAGAAACGATTGAAATCATGTGAATTGATCAGAAACTTCTAAAATATTGTCGAATTGAATAAATTGAAATTTACACGAGAAAAGTCATATCGATTTTTATGAAAGAATTCGCAAGGCTTGTTCGACAATATCAAGCTAACATTTCCAAATTGAATTTTGTTCGACGCGCAATTCTACGAATACTCGTATAACAAAAATAAAAACAACGAACAGGAAACGTGCAAGACATTTATTTAGACTGGAATGGTTCAGTTAACTTAGAAACTATAACCTAATTGCTTAGTTAGCTATTAGAGAACGTGTCTCTCGTTATGTTCGACATCGGCAGTTATCGATCAAGTCTTGAATTTTTTAAATATGACTCGATAAAGATCTTTTTGTTCGGAATAGAGCAATTTTTTTATAGTTAGATTAGTGAATCTAATCTTGACGGAATTCCAGATGAAACATTACTCACTACCATTACTAAACAACATAATACTTTTTCGCTAGTCATCATTACTAAAGAACACAATACTTGTTTGCTAGCCATCATTTTCAATAATACAATTAATTTTATACGAGATGAATAGATGTGTTACTTGACAACGGCAATAAACAACGAAAAATAATGACTAGCGAAAAAGTCTTCCGCATATAAACTCAATTATTTTATCTTGTTTGGTTAATTAAAACTAACTAGGAGTTACAAATAATAGTTTTTTGTTTTTTTACACCTCTTGGAGTGGGTTTGAGTATCGTGCGCAAAATCAATGATGAAGCCGGTCCTGTAAAAATCTGATTAGTAAGGATACAAGGAGCCGGATTAATCGCAGCGATTAATCCGTACCGCTTATGTCTATTTAATATATGTGACGTCACAGATGGATCTTTTAGATTGTCTTTTGTGAATTCCCTCATTATTCTTCTTCTAATCAAAATTCAAATTTATTTCGAAATTTTTTGAGATAAATCTCTCCTGTAAAATATTGTAATTAGTTTGAAAAAATGTAGTGTTAATTTTTTTTTCTTGATTTCATTTCGATCGTATTTGTTGATTGAGACAAGGTCATATCGTCAACCGGATTGAAACCGAATCCTGTTTCCTTTATATATATATTCTTCAAATATAATAGGACATTGGGGAGATTTAAATTGATTTCTCACCCTTGTCGCTTTCACATTCCGGCGTTTGGCAGCTCAGTAATCAAGGCACTTGACCGTCACCCCTTCCATTTCCCACCCTTATAGTCTACAAATATATATATAGAAATTGAAATGTTTGAATTTCGGAAATTTATATTTAAATCTTCAAAATAAATAAATACAATATTGTATATAACTAAATGTAGATAACGCTACAATGAACGTTAATTGTAGCGCTATAATTCATAAATATTTACAATATAATTGAACGTATTCCGCTACCATCCCTTGAGATATTATTAATTTGATCATCATCATGAAAAACAAAAGATATTTGTAAAGGGCTTTATCAATAATATATAAACTTACAAATAAACAGTAAATCTCCCTTATAAGCTAATTAATCGGGTAATAATTGAATTATTAATTATAACAGTATTCCAATATTATCCTAATCCTCATTATAGTCCCCATCTCATTCATATTCAATACAAATTAATTGAGAGAAAAAGAAAGGAAACTTTTTCCAATAGTTCCCTTTTTGTGAAACGCTTCAATATTTTTAATTGTCCTTTAAGGATATCCTTTAGGGTGTAATTTCGTCCGTTTCCAACGTCAATTCACTAGAAATCTTTTTTTTTTTACCCCATACAAAATATTTTTTATTATCGATTTCAGTTGAATAACAACATATCAGTACAGTTACAATTTATAGAATTAACTCTAAATTGTTTCAATTGTTTATCTGATTTATTCACAATACAATATTTTGTTGAATTATTGTATTATTAGTCAACTAATATAAATATACAGGCTGTCCGCTATACGGCAATCAATCCAAATATCTCGCCTATTAATAAAGCGATTTGAATGATATTTTCAAATTATCAAATAATACAACTTAAGCTACAATTAGACATCGAAAAAATTCCTCAACAAGCACTATAAGTATCGGAAATTTATATTTAATGTCGAATTTATATAGTGTCAATATGTCACGTGTCATTAAATCGTACACAAATTAATTAGATTTTACGATTTTTGTCGATTTTATACGAAAACATCGATAAATATCTGATTGCTTGATTTTCGCTATTGTAACAACCTGTATATAAATGTCACATTCAATTCAATTGTCGATCAAGGTCTATATTATTGTTGTCTCTCTAATTCGTAACATATTTTATTGAATTTTTCGTATAAAAATCGACGGAAATTGAAAAAAAAAAAAATTGGTTGTATCCAATTGTGAATAATGGAAATTCACATATAGCGACATTATTATTTGAATTGAAAAATTTGTTATCAATTTCCACTAGGTAGTTCCTTTATAGTGATTGAAAATTTGCCGATATTGATATATGGTTAAGGTATTTCAAATTTATGTCTATAAATTTTATTTGATATGCTCCATAAATAAACGAGATATTATTTGAATTGGTTGTCGTACAGCGGACAGCCGGTATATTTAGTCGAAATGATCGAATTCAGAGAATGTGATATTTACAAAATATTTATTTGATGATCTGTTAAATTCTAAAAAAAATTCCTAATTAACACGGTTTATTTTCAAATGAACGACATATTTTATGATGGAATTTAACAAAATTCTCTTTCGGTTGAAAAATGTTTTCCGAGTAATTTTCTCTCTGATGTTTGGGAGAATTTTACAATTTTCCGACTGTTTGTTTTTATGAGGCTCACATAAAATCTTTTCTACTTTGATATTAATAATTTTTTGTTTCAAATTTAAGTATTTAAAGTCGGAATTAAGTACAAATTTTCGCAAAATTTTCGAGTATCTTGATTATTGATTTTTTAGGAAAATTAGAGGAAAAACTATTTTAGCGTTCCGACTAAAATAAAATAATATTAATAAATCTTGAATATCTTCATTTATAATCGAGCTATACAAAAGAAAATTGTGTTAATTTAAATGTAAATCATAGTTGGCTGTATGTTAATTAAGTTGAGTTCTTGCTTCTCTTTTCATTTGATAGATATTAAGTTGGGTTATTTTTTATATTTAATGAATCGACCACTATTATTACCCGATTTAAGGCCTCTAGATTATCATTGGTGACTCAAATAATAAAAACCAACGAGTTAAGATGAAATTCTATAGAATAAGAATGAGTAGAAAATAGTGTGGAGCTAGCCTTAAGTTTTATGTTCTAGATTTAGCCTGTTTATGTGGCATATTAGAATTTAAACTTCAAATTAATGAGACAAAATTCGAAAATATGACAAACTCATTATTATGATTAATATTGAAAATAGAACCTTGAACTAGATAACTGAGAATAGAGTGTTGTTTTTTTTTTATTGATGACATAATTTTGAGTACATTGACTTGAATAAAAAAAATTCGCTAAAAAAATAAAATATTAGATTTTTTTCCTATTTTAAAACGGAAAAAAATCGTGGAATTTGGTAGGAATTTTCAAAATTCAAAAAACAAGACAAAAGTTAATTTAAAAACAAAAGAATTCCCAATTGAATCGAGTCCAATTTTTCTTTTTTGTTTTTTAATTTGAAACTTTGGCTAAAGTTAAATAGAAATTCCAACACTTTGAATTAAAGAAAAAGGAAAATTAAAAAAGTTTTTTTTATTATATTATTCGAAATTCTCGCTCTTTTTTAATTAATAATAATAAGTGAAATCGAGAATTCGATGTAAATTCGTATTTATTTGAAATTTGGAAAATACGGTCCTGGTTAATTTCAATCATCAATCAAAAATCATTACTGTTGATTCACAAATCTTGTACGTCAAACTGAATCATCATCATCATTATCATTATCATTAATACTTACAATTCTCATTATCAACATTAATGAAAGTCTACACAACTAATTGTCGTTTTGTTTCGTATGTCATTTGATTCAAACCAACTTCTGTTAGTTCGATTAATTTCGAAATTCATTAAATATCGACAAAATAGATGATGGGGGGCGGTTTTCAAGAACACCACCACCACCACACACACACAGCACGTTTATTATATTATATGAAGTTGAATTTCAAATAACAGAACAAGACTGCCTGGAAACGAGGAAAATCGAACGATGAATCTCTAAAATATATCAAAATAGGTGTGCTAAATTTAATATCCAACAAATTCGCACTAGACTTAAGTCAATTTTTGTATTACTTTTATTTATACTATTGTTATTCCTAAGTATTGAACGTCATCGATATCTGGAAAAACTGAATTTTTTTTTTTTTGTTTTTTTTTGGGAAATGTTTTGATGAAACTAAACATAGTTTCGTAGATCGTCGTTGGTTCAAAACAAACATTTATTTAGTTCTATTACACCTATGTAAATTTAATTTTGAGGTCTTATCTGGGTGAATTTAATTGGTAATTGTGCTCTAATTTCGGGAGAAATTTGAACAAAATCAACATATTATAAAGAAAATTGCTGTTAAAATACCAAAATTTCGAGCCTATAGAAACGATCTATTTGTAGTCGTTTAGATTATTCTATTATAAAAGAATATATAAATACAGATAGTAACACTCAATTTAGGAACATTAGAAGGATTTCTCGTTTTTGTATCACAAAAAACGCGACTTTTCTGATGAATACTTGATGTTCTATGAATAGATCGAGGACGATTCGTTATCTTTGTCGCACTTGATGTGTGCGTTCGATATTGTGGAGTGGGGATATGCGAGTTGTGCGTCAATCAAACAGAGAACTGTCAAAATACCATAGAACTAAGACAAATGTCGCAATTTCGTTAAGATTTTCACCCATATATTACGATTGCACCGTTTTTTTTTTGTTTTTTAAAAAAAAAATAGTCGACTTTGATACAACTTCAGACTACATATTTTGTTTCGAGTTTTTGTTTCTAATAGTAGCTGTCAGGACTGTTCTTTATAGCAAAAATTTTATTCAGAAACCTAGAATCTCAATCACCCTGTATATAAATACAGATAGTAACACTCAATATAGGAACATTAGAAGGATTTCTCGTTTTTGTATCACAAAAAACGCGACTCCTCTGATGAATACTTGATGTTCTATGAATAGATCGAGGACGATTCGTTATCTTTGTCGCACTTGATGTGTGCGTTCGATATTGTGGAGTGGGGATATGCGAGTTGTGCGTCAATCAAACAGAGAACTGTCAAAATACCATAGAACTAAGACAAATGTCGCAATTTCGTTAAGATTTTCACCCATATATTACGATTGCACCGTTTTTTTTTTTTAAATAGTCGACTTTGAAACAACTTCAGACTACATATTTTGTTTCTAATAGTAGCTGTCAGGACTGTTCTTTATAGCAAAAACTTTGTTCAGAAACTACTAATTTCAAACTATTTTAATAAAAATGTTGTCAAAGTTAGATTTTAATTAATTACCTTAGTCATCTTTGAAATACAATATTTCCGGCCAGTCCACCATCTGTAACAAAATTTCCAAAATTATTCATAACAGAGTTGATGATTTATTCCACTTGATATGAGAAATTCATCAAATATACATTTTCCGTATAGAACTAATGGGAAAATTGTCGAATTAAGCTGGAAGAATTATATAGGATGGCTCAATTCAAAACAATAAATCACAAACAAATCATATTTATGACGAATTTTGGGGCAATTTTATATTGGAACATACGATAAATATTTTTATAGTACAATAGTAATAATAGTTTTTGTTTTTTTTTAATGAGCGGAAACATTGACTTGTATGATAAACAAAACATTAAAAAAACAATTTTCGATCGTTTTGTTTATTCCGGGTGTTGTGTACGAAACCTTAATAGTTTGTCATTATAAATTTTAATTATTTCTCATAATAATAATGAAATTTAATTATAGAAAATTAGAAACGTTTAAGATTTTTTGCAATATTGGAAAATTGCTGTACACAAAATTTGGTTCAAATGTCGAACATTTGATTTTTTTATTTAACGGCTTTTCACGTTTTTATATTGTGAACAAAACAAAACAAAATCGCAACCTTTTTTTTTTTTGTTGTTGTTGTTTTTATGTCAGCCATTTATATTTCAACGTACGTTGTAGAATTTTATTTCGAACAAAAGAAAACGACTCATTATCAAGAAGTAGCTGAAAACTAACAAAAAAAACAATTACGGAATAAAAAAAATTAGCTTTTCAATTTGTCTCAAATACAGAACGTCCACTGTACAACAATCGGTTTAAATATCGTGATAATTGTAGCTTAGATCGTCTAATCAATATCTGGAAATTTGCGCGAATTAACTGTTAATTAGCCGATTAATTTTGATGAGTTGTCATACAACGGACATCCGGTATATTCACAATACAAAATTTTTTAAGATAAGACAAAAATATGTACAGATCTAGCACTCAACTATTCTAAAAAGCAACAATCATTAAAAATTGATAAAAGTAGCGCTCTTGTTCGTCGAATATTCGAATTATTTAGAAGGTCTGCTTTTATAAGTTGTGAGTTATGAGAGTTATAAGTTAAGTCAAATATTAATGAATTGCATTGTAACTTTTCGTAATATTATGAAATATTCATAAACAAAATTCACTATATGCATAAATAAAATTAAGTGCATCTTCTACTGAATATTCTTTTACTTATTTTCTCGTGAAAATTCACTCGTAAATATAATAAGAAATATGAAAATTGTATTATAAATAAAGCGGCAACCACACGATAAATTAAGCCCCAAGTTCTCGAATAATACCGACTGTTTAATCGAATTCATCAAAAATTAGGGTGACAGATGAAAAATTTTGTAAATTAGAAATAATTGAAAACCGACATTTTTCAACGTCTAAAAACTCAATCTTATACTTCGAATAAAACAAGGAAGTAAATAAAATAATTTATGACATTTTTATTAACTTAAGCCAGTTGAGAGTAAATTAATATTAAGATCTAAAGTTTCGACTTTTATTAAGTTATAAATTATAGCTTTATATTAATGAAAAGTGAAAATAATTTATTATATTATTCAATCGTTTAATAATAGATTAGTTGAGAGAAAACTCTCATCAAATATTCAAAAACAATTCAATATAATCGAACACAATTTTACGATTGATCAACCACACAACATTTTACTGCAATCAAATGAATATCTTAAATATTGACTAAGTTGGCGTTGAATAATTAACCTTAAGGTTGTAAATGTCGCGAAATTTGCTCATCAACAAGCTACCATTTCATTGTAATCAATATAAATAACAATTTTAATTACACGTAAATATTGATTACAATAAATCAACAATGTTCGAATTGTCAAAACAACATGTAGAATAAACGCGTAGGAATATCACCAAAATCAATCATTTAAAACTTTCAATGATTCGAATGAAATCGTTAATTTGGTTGTTTTTTCAATAGGGTAAAAGTCAATTAATACACAAAATAATCAATCAAAGTCACAAAGTTTTGTGTTGTTTTATTTTATTTTTTGTCCCTAGTTTTTCCACAAATCCTTTTAATCTACAACTAAATTTAGATATCTATTTATAGATGTATATACAGGGTGATCATTGTGCATTGTATTGGAAAACTTCAACAAGATTAATGATGCGAGATTCAGATTCAACATTAGTTTTACTAGAAATAAAGTTTTTGTTTTTAGTAATTATTGAGAGTGATTGAAATAAATTGAGTCAATTGTTATTTTAACATAATAGAGATCAGTTAATTAACGGATTATGTTGGAATTATTTTCAGTAATTTTTTATTTTAAATGTTGGCAATATTGCTACAATACCTTTTTGTTATTCATATCATAAACAAACAGTTGAATACTACCCGAATACGCATATATTTCATAGATGAGGCCCTTGTTGACATTAATAATGCCCTATAGAATAAAGGGATGCCTTTATCTCTATCTCTTTCCACCTTTATACCTGAATGTATCCTTTCAACTCCATAATCTTAGCAAGTTTACGTTTTGTTAGCAGATTTCGAAAAATAAATACATATTTTAAGTTTATTATGTTGGTGAAACTGTCACGAATCTATCATCAATGATAATAATCTTGAATTTAATTCGAAATTATGATGATTTTCTTGATAATTATCTAGAATTTCCGCCATATTTTCATGATAGTGAAAACTAATAAATTAGATAAGTCGGTATTGTTGAAACGATTGGGCAATTACTTAAGTCAACTGTAATATAAAATGACATTGATGGAAGTCAATTTACTAAATTTGACAGTTTAGTGTAGTTTCTTCAATAAGTGAAGTGGCTTCGAAAATTGCCAAGAAAATCATATTTAGGCTTAACTTTCAAAAAAACATGTTGAAGTTAGTTTCTTTATCTCTCGAATAGAATCGAATCGCAAAATTGGATAAGAGAGTTCGTGAAAAATAACAGCTTTAAAGTTTACTTTTGTTAAGTTTTTAATATGCAAAACCACCATGTTAAAACAATCAAAATTTTGTGAAATTCTTCATCCATGAATTAAGCAACTTCAAAAGAAAATATTGATGATTATATAAATTGTTTTGAAATCTAAACTTTTCCTTCTATATTGTTTGAATATAAACATAATTTTTTTGAAAAGAAGATTTTCGTTTAACCTAAAATTATTCCAAAAATATGGCGGTTATCTGTCAAAAGTCAAACTAAATGTCACTTTTGATTTATTCGAAAATTGAATAGGTTATAAAGGACATGGATATATTAGTTCGTCCATTTTGTTAATCAACAAGATTAAGTACTTTAGTTAGAATTGTATAAATTTAACTATTCAAGTAGTAAAGATGTAAATTTTATGATAGGATAAATGTAGCCTATTCAACTTCAACAATACACTCTAGATTTGGTTGATTGATCGTGTAAAAATTTTTATTGATAACAAATTGGAGTTGACGAACTCTCATAAGTTTTTTTATAGCTTAAAATGAGATTTCGTTCATGATAAAAGACTGATAATGATACTTTGATGTTGTCATTTCATTAAATAAAAATCTAGGCTAAGTCTAATATTTAATTATATTCATCATTGATAGAAGTTATCGAGAAGAGAATAATGATGAAATATGACTCCTGATTATTCTAAAGAGCTACAACTAGACGACTATATTTTTATTTGGAAATTTCTTGATAGTGTCAAGATTATTATAATTTATTCGATAAGACTCGATTTACACAAAGAAATTCAAATTTTCGTCTGGAAAATTTACATAATTCTGTATAGAAGGAAAATGGATTCTAGTCTAGATTACGACCAACTACTAAAAGTAGCTATGATTCTCTCGATAATCAAACAAGACAATTATGAGTAATTAGAGTACGTTCAAAACTGAACCAACATAGGCGGGGCTTATCAAGGTCACAGTGACTAGAAAAATAGAACAATTATTAATGCGGTTTTTGTGTAATTGCAGATTGAAATGATAGGTAAATTTATCTAATGACCCAATAAAATTGTCTAGAAAAATTTAAGACTATTCGGTATAAATACGATTAGAAAAAAATTCTATGTCTGTTTTTTTTTTTCGGGACAATAAACTTCGTTTAGGTTGACGTGCCGAAAATTTACGTTCTCTAACTGGAAATGTTCAATAAAAAAAAAAAAAAAAGATTTCCAACACATTTTCCTCATAATTTACAACAGAATTGTTTCGATATAATAATAATAATAATAATAATAATAATGCTAAGTTGAGTTTTGACGGAAAATTCGGCATCGAAGCGGAACGAATCACCGGAAAAGTCGAAATTCCGACAATAAATCATATAAAAGCCCCTATTTTTCGACTTAAGTTACACCTAATCATCATCAAAATTCGACAATTATAAAGTCGTATAAATTAAATGGAATAGAGATGGGTGATTTGAGTGAAATAAAACGTATAAAATCGCATCACTTTTACGATTAATGTTACGTTAATAATTCACGTTAAGATTGATTTTTTTTTACAATAGAGGTCAATTTCACCCCCGATTTTAAATCCGGTAGAAGAGACTCTATAAGGGTGGGAAGAAACAAAACGAAGTCTACATATAATGTCACTTTAGAGACCATTCAAGCAGTTTTATGTGATAAAGAAGATTTATACATTTCCAATAAAATATCGTTGAAAGCATACAAATCGAAATGTATAAGTTTTTTGTTTTTTTTGTTTTTTTATATTTTGATAAATTTAATGGATGTAGGGTAAATCAAAAGTTTGATCGAAGTCTTGAGAAAAGTTATTTTTTCCATTTACAATAAACAAATATATGTATGTGTTTGAAGAAAATTTAAATTTAGAAATTCTCTGTTTATAATCGACATGTTTATTTGAGAAAATTTATTTAACCGGAAAATAAGGAACATTTCAACTATTTATCGAGAATAGATTCAATTTATAACATTATCACATCTCTATTGACACAATTAAATCTCAAAATGTATTGATTTCAAAAAATTAACGAGCTCGAAAATCATTTAGTTCCATACTTAAATGATGATGATGATAAAACCGCATCTCTAAAGAAATACTCAAAGTTCAAGTATACCAATTACTTGATTCACTCAAATTATGTTACTAATTGAATTGACAAAGATGACTTTGATGATTCCTACATGAACTAGATTGAGAAATTTCCAAACAGTAGAACTTCTCCTAATTAGAGTTCATACAAAATCTGAAATAAATACAAAAGTGGTGGGAGGGTTATGCGAACGAATAGAACAATAGTCGTGTCGTTGCTATGACTACCTAGAAATAGTGGGAGAATATGCTTTCTAATATTGAATAGACTATAAATTTTGTAAACGTGGCACATTTGATTGTTGAGATTTCGATTCGATACTTGTCGTTGAATTTGAATTTTATTTGAACATTTCGTATAAATTGAGTTTTCGACCTTTACCGACCCATTTCCGGTTGCCTAAAATGACGCCCATTCACCCTTATCGATTGTCTTAAAACATTCCAAGATAAACGAACAACAACAACAATAGTTTAGGAATTTTTAATAAAAGGGCTAAATATACCAATAAACAAATAAAATGACCCTTCATTAATATAAAATTAAGGCTGATTCAATTTAAAAAACATTGCAACTTTGTTTATTTTTTTCAACTGAAAGTATTTTCTCGATTTAAATATCGAAATTATGAAAGTTGGAAATTGTTGAGCGTGTAAACTTTTCTACATTGATGGGTCTTTATTGTCCTTAGAATTTAGGCATTTGCTACTTTTCGCTATAAATAAAAAAAGGATTTTGTTTAGGTCCCTTTTTTATTTTATTTTAAATTAATTCAATTAGTACTTTATCAATAATTGTTCTCTTATAATATGGGCCTTTTTTTAATGTCACGCTCAGTTTAATCGACACAAAAACTCGCCCCTAATGGAGTTTTTGTTAGTAATTAAGACCAAAGTTACATTATTATAAATGTTATTTCCAAAATTCTATATTGAATTTTGTACAGAAACAAAATTCGTCCCCCTTATTTCATTATTGTCATATTAATTAGAATAAAATGGGTCACGAACAATTTTATTTATTCAATTCTAAGTTCTAAAAGGACAAATTTCAGTGAAAAAGTGTGTTTATGAATTTAATGTTTGAAGCGGAAATAGAACCCAATTCGTTAGTTACTAGGACGTTATGGGTTCGAATCCCAGTCCAGACAATGAACCAATTTTCACTCTTTTTCACACAATTTCAACATCAAATCTTCAAAATATCAATACAAGAAGTCGAGATTAAGATTCGAGTGATAAACACTTTAATTATAGTCTTTATTAAATACGGCTACTTGATGAAGATTCGACAAAAAAAAAACGATTTAAAACTTGTACAAATAGAACATAATCAATTTTCTAATTAGAGCTCATTCAAGATCCGAGATACATGAGATTTGAAAGAGTGGGAGAATCAACCAATGGTATTGCATGATCAATTTTCTACAACCAATCAAAACTTTGACTATCTAGAGAGGGGGGATAACACGCCTATAGAGTTCCGATATCGAATAAATTCGCTATTATGGAATAATTTAAAAATTCGACAAAAAATATCCAATTCAATATTTAAATATTTGAACTTTTGGCCAGATTTAAAGTCAAGAATTAGGTAATTAATTTTTTTTTCCCCTCTCGGAGACTATTCGAGCTTAATTTTATAATTTGAGTAGTTGAGTTGATCGAAATTCAACTTTCGATAGAGGAGCCATTTTATGAATATTTAATCGGATCTCGATCAAAACACATTAGAAAGCTTCCAAATATGGAGTATTTATGCGCACTTTGCATATATCGAAATAAATGGATATTCACATATTTTGGGATCCATTTTTTTTTTGCCGGAAAACTCTCCAATATTCTTGAAAATAACATTAAATCAAAAAAAGTCGAGTAAAAGAAAACAATTTCGAACAATGTCAACAACACAAATTCAAGATGAAACAAGTTTTTAAGCCCTTCAATGATACAACAAAGCCGTTCTAATCGCTCAAATTGTTCGAGCTTAAAGTAAAAGAACTGGAACAGATCCAAGTGCATTTTTTTATTATTTTTACCAAATTTCAGCATCTTTAGGGAATTTTTCCCAAATCTTGATTCACTTTAAAGATCAACTTCTATTAAATTCGACAGGATGAAAATCGATTTTAATGCTTTCGAAATTTTCGTTGTTCTCAACAGTTTTTTTTTTTTTGAGCGAATAATCAGAAATAACAGCAGTTACAAAACTATTTACTTTAAATATCCATACACTTTCAGAAGTCTTAAATTTATCGTTGTTTTTTCCCATAGCCTACTCTAACTAAAGCTTTCTGAGATAATTTCTCATGGGACTTTTTGATGTACATTTCCACATTCATTGTTTTGTATGTCTAGCCAAAATGATTCATAATCTAACTGGAAAAAGTGTAATTAAAAAAAAATGAAAAATAATTCAAGACATTTCGGCGAGATTAACGATATACAGGGTGTGATAACAATGCGTGACGTGATAACGAAATTGCAACGTTTTCTGTTTAAATTCAAACAAAAATCTAGAATTATTTAATCAAATTGAGTCTACACTATTATCAACAAAATCGGATCGTACTCGATTTGTTCAGATCTGATCAGATCACAAAATAAGATAACGCAGCTATTCAACAAAAACTGGAATAGTAGAAAATAAATATGAATATCTACATCAAATACAATAAAATTGAGTCTATTCATCTTCTAAATGTAGCTCTATTAATATTTCTGAAGATTATATACGATTCGGGCAACTTTAATCGGATCGTATTCGATTTGTTCAGATCTGATCAGATCACAAAATGAGATAACGAAGCAATTCGACAAAAAACTGAAATAGTAGAAAATAAATCTACATCAAATACAATAAAAATTGAGTCTATTCATCTTCTAAATGTAGCTCTATTATTATTTCTAAAGATTGTAGACGATTTATAGAGGTTTAGATAGACAAAAAATTTATTCTTATAAATTAATTCGTTTTTTTTTCATTTGATACGAACAAAATATTCATGAACATGAATTAATTGAATTTAATCAAATCTAATTGTAGCTCAAGACAATTCGAAATGGCGCATTTTAGTAGATATGAAAAGACCCTAACAATAATCATTTGTCTTTTCTTAATCGACAATAAATTTCAATCTTAAGATAATTTCATTTAGAACACTCTGTAATTATAGAGTTGAAGGGTGTTTTTTTTTTCTTTTTCTTGTTTTTTTGTTGATAGGAAGCAAAAAATTTACATATTAACTCAAAGAAATGGGGCAATT
Organism: Stenodera caucasica; assembly: GCA_037414795.1. NCBI lineage: Eukaryota > Metazoa > Arthropoda > Insecta > Coleoptera > Meloidae > Stenodera > Stenodera caucasica. Next base: position 8,959 of record JAZBGZ010000782.1, on the reverse strand, counting down.
TTAGCAATCAGTAAGGACAATATTTTTTTTAATAAATAATAATAACAAAATATAAGGGATGGAAATGTTGGAAATATTTCAAATTATAATTCAATCAAATGAAACCTAAAATTAGATCCCATTGAAGATATATTAATGTTGAGAATAGGGGAAAATCGGTAATTTTTTTTGGTTTTTTTTTTTTTTTTGGTTGGAAGAATGTTAAGTTAATCTAATCGATAATTTAACTTTTATTCGACAATAATACAAATTTAGATACCGATAAATTTTTATTGTGGGTTGTTTTATCTTAAGTTTTGTGAGAATTTTTTAAAAAAAAATTACTATTTTTTTGATGATTTGAATTGAAGAAAATCCATATTTTCATAGAAATCGATCTATTCACTGATGGATGATGAAGGAATTGGGCACAAAACACACGAAATTTAGGCACACTATTTATATTTTAGATGACACTCAACTTAATGGTTCCATTAAACTGTCCCGATTTGAAGCCAATTGAATTGATTCGAGCGACAATCAAACTACGTGTCTAGCAGCTTAAATTATAATTAAAACTTTTGCTACAAAACAATTTGATTAAGTATTATTATTATTATTTTTATTATTAGTACTATAAATTTTCATCGAGGAAATTTTCGATAGTTTGAAAAACAAATTGACAATTCAACGAATTTATGTGAGCGTATCGACAACAAAACTTTTGTCTTTAAACTTGAAAATAAATTAAAGTCGTTGTTATTGTAATCTCATGAGATTTTGCTTAGTATCGAAGTTAATTTGGGGGTGTGATTTTTTTATAATTTCCACTTTTTGCGAATTTGAATTTGAATCAATTGGAAAAGTTGGCTGTTGTGTAAATTTTCGAATAAAATATCAATCTACTTAAAAAAAGTCTGGAAATAAATTCACTGTCTGCGTCAGGATTCGAACTTGTTACTTCCCAATCGCAACGACCAAGAAGTCTCAGGTTCGAGTCCCGATCGAATCTCTAGACTCAATTTTACACTTTTTTATCGAAAATATTCTTTTAAATCACAAATACAACCTATATTTCCATGAATAAGTATTTTATTCGGATAAAACTTGATGTTTTCAGTGAATGAACAACGTAAAATCCTTGAAAACAATAACAAAACGTATCAAGTGGGGCTTGAATGCTATGATAAGAACGAAAGGTATTTTTATAGAAATAAATTCTCGTCAAAACCACCAGGTAGATCATAACAAAAACGAGTTCTATTATTTGGATTTCGTTGACTAGATAACAAGAAAAAAAAACCCATCTCGAAATGTTGAATTCTCTACATTATTTTGTATTGAGAAAAAATCCTATCCCTTTTTAAACACAATACAAAAGATCCTTTGAAAATTGTCTGTTAGTGAAAACGGGAAAATTACAGCTAAAATGATCACTAAATTGTAACAAAAAGTCGTATTCTCATACTATCCTCATCCCAGATAAAAATGAACACATCTCGACAAGGGTTATGAAAAAAATACAATCAAATTAGTGTAGAGATCAGCGCCATCTGATAGCGTTGTGGACAAATTTCGAATTGGTGAGGATTCGAGAATACGACTGGATTTCAACATGGGGAAAATTAACAATTAAACATCGAATCCCTCGTTACAAAGATTATGAAATGATGAAATATCTACCCCTTGTGTATTTATCGTACGATCGATCAATGATATGAACAAAGTTGTAATCTTAAAATTATTTTCCTAAGAGATATCTTTGAATTTCCTATTGAGAATTATCGATAAAAAAATTGTTAAAATAATATAACTCGATTTTCTTCAATTTTCCAATAGTTATTCGATTAGATGAGTTTTCCTACAATTTCATCACGTTTCAATATTTTTTCTGTTCGTAAACTTATACAGGATGAAATTATATTCGCTATACAGTCACGTTAATCAACTCCAAAACTTTTAATTATATCTTTTGATATTTAATCTGTTGTTAATTTATTTTTATTTTTTTTAATGTAAAAACTTACGACAACAAGGTTATATTGAAAAGTTTTTTCTCAACGATGGAAATGGGGCAGATTGGCGCCATTAATCGAAATTCAACGGACTCAAATCGGGCGATCTTGCCGGCTATCAGATTTAAGAAAAAAAAAAAGGGATATACAGCTCGATTTTCCGGATTTTCTACAATATCATCACATCTAACTGACAATGAGATTCCAACCACAGATTTACGATAACATTTGAACCATTCGGTAGAAATGATTATAGCGTTGAAAATGGAATTTTCGAGTCGCCTTATCAAATTAGATCTCTGTTTGACAATTTTGAAATTGCGCCTTCCTAATGTCGATTATGGTTCAATAGAATAAATGATGATTGAAATTCAACTTTTAGTTGATAATATCGATATTAAGTTGCATTACGGTCGTCATTCTTTTCAATTTCGAGTTTCACTTAATAGAATTATCATCGAATTGAATGGATTTCTTTGTTGAATGAAGAAATTCTAAAGAAAATTGCACGGCAAATATTTGATTCGCACTCTTCTATTTCCTGAAAATTTCCACCATTTGAATTCGATATTTTCGATTGATTAACGAAACGAATCGTCTTCTTTTAGTCGAAAACAAATAACTGAATTCACAGAAATAATCAACAATTCATTAAATAATCAGTACGAAAATGTTCTCTACAAAGAAAAGCTCAGCTCATTATTTATTGATAAGAGAATTTTAATAATTCTCAACTGGAGTAGTACGATTAAAGGGGGATTTCCCCAGATTTTCATCCAAATGAATAAAACATCATTATGATTTATAACAACCTAATTACAAACGATCCTTAGTCCCGGAAAAAAATTCATAAAATAAAAAGAAAATCCGGAATAATGTTTAATTTTCATAAGGCAAAAAATATCTATTTGAATATCAAAATTTTCCAACTATTAATGAAACATTGATCAAAATTAACAATAAATTTAGAGTGGGGACCCGATTTTTACTAATCATTATCCATCATTATTTGTACTTAAGTCAATTAATTTTTAATCTGGACTTTATCGATTTATAATCTATATGAAAATTCATCAATATCGCATGAGAAAATCTGTTATCGATAAATTGTTTTTCCGAGAAAATACAATCCAATATGTCGATTGATTTCGAGCACAATATGCAAAATTAATATTTATAATTTTTTTCGCAAATTCAGCAAGAAAATTCGTCGCGAATTTACATAAATTGATAAATATAGAGGTTCTCCCTTTTATAGCAGAAGAAAAAAAACACAAATATTTACACGAAAATTTCCGGAAAATCGATCATTATTCCATAAAATAAACAATCAACATATGGTAATTATTTGAGTATATTTTCTTTGAAGAAAAAATTATTCCAATAAACACTTGTTGCTAATTCCCATCTCTATTCGAATATTGAAGATATTTCAAATAATTAATAAAATAAATTAATTCGCAATTATCGACTCACCGTTATTCACATTTTCTTGTTGTTCGAAGTGACTTAAGCCAAATAATAATAATAATAAAAAAAAAAAAACTAAAGAAAAAAAACAGAATTCGAAAAAAAAAATGTCCACTCAGCAAAACTACCCTAATAATTATCACAATTAAGGATTAATTATAGATTACTGCAATAATAAGGGTTGATGGGGTTAATTTAAGGGTGAATAACATGTACCGGTTACGATTTATATTCGTTATCAGTGTTTAATATGTCTTGTCGATTTTAAGCGCCAATGTGGACTGAATTCGTTGAAGTATTTGGCTGAAAATTATTTAGTGAAACGCAGCTTCGATTGCGCCAGCGCTCAAATAGTTTCATACATTAAAATAAGGGTAGTTTTAATTTGATCAATTTAGTTTTTATTGACTTAAGTTTATTTCAACAAATATATATTTGATGATTATTCGATAATTTGATTTGATGAAATAGAGAAAGTGATGCTTTTAGACTATATTCAACTATGAACCAACATCATATTTGATCATTCAATTTGATAGAGAAACTTGTAAGATTTAGATTACGTTCATCTATGAACCAACATTAGTTGTAGTTGTGTGATAGAAATTGAGTGGATGGCATAATATGTCGCTCCATAGCCGAATGTGCCATAATTGTAGGGTAGGGGTAGGGGATAGGGTAGTTTTCATTTGATCAATTTAGTTTTTATTGACTTAAGTTTATTTCAACTAATACATATTTGATGATTATTCGATAATTTGATTTGATGAAATAGAGAAAGTGAAGATTTTAGACTACATTCAACTATGAACCAACATCATATTCGATCATTCAATTTGATAGAGAAACTTGTAAGATTTAGATTATGCTCATCTATGAACCAACATTAGTTGTAGTTGTGTGATAGAAATTGAGTGGATGGCATAATATGTCGCTCCATAGCCGAATGTGCCATAATTGTAGGGTAGAGGGATAGGGTAGTTTTTATTTGATCAATTTAGTTTTTATTGACTTAAGTTTATTTCAACTAATACATATTTGATGATTATTCGATAATTTGATTTGATGAAATAGAGAAAGTGAAGATTTTAGACTACATTCAACTATGAACCAACATCATACTTAATAATTCGATTTGATAGAGAAAATTGTAAGATTTAGATCACGTTCATTTATGAACCAACATTAGTTGTAGTCGTGTGATAGAAATTGAGTGAATGGGATGATCCATAGCCGAATGTGCCATAATTGTAATTATCTCATTCACGTTGTTGAACATGTTCGAATTGTGTTCTCCTCAACAATCGAACAATTAGTGTGAATCAAGCTTTATATTATTTTGTAGATAGAATTTTCATTGACTTAGAGAATTACAAAATTCTAATGAAGCATTTAAATTGATAATTATATAGACTTAAGTTAATTCAATTGTTTATTGTAGTAGATTGAAATAATGAAAAATATTAAATATTGATGAATGCAAACATAATTTTGTTGTTTGATAACTTTTCAAACATCCCCTATTTATTTATTTTGGTTAAATTTCGTTCAATGAAATTATGTAAATTCGTTTGATTTATTTCGGTATAATTAAGTCATCTTAATAAAGCAGGTTTCAACAACAATAACAACAACAACAACAACAACAACAACACAACAACAACAGTAACAACAAGATAATTTATTTGGGAACAATCAGTGGAATTTATGCTTCAGTTAATTTTAACATTTTATTGGATCAAGTTTTAAACAAATTGACGTTTCCGTACCGGAAACTGATGTCAAGGGAATAGGTCAAAATCACAGGTGATTTGTAATGTAATTTCGCACTTGGACACCCCGAAAAATTTCTCTATTTACTGAAGTTTTTTTTTTGAATTGACAGCCAACTATGGTGGGAATTTTTTCTTGTTTTTTTTATAACTTGAATGACCTTGACGGAATTCAAACATGAAACGTTGCTGAGGAACACGATACTTTTTCGCTAGTCATCATTTTTTTTTATTACTGAGCAACACAATACTTTATAACGAGCCATCATTTTTGATATTACAAGTAACTTTATATTAGATAGAAATATGTTTCTTAGCAACGGCAATAAACGGAGAAAAATGATGGCTAGCGAAAAAGTTTTCCTTATATAGGTAAGGCGCACATAATTTTTTTTTCCAAGAGCTGGTTTTTGATTTCGAATTTTTCTCGAAAAATAGAGCATTTTGTTTCGTGTCTACCCCTGTAATTATCGCCGCCTACTTGATAACCGCTCGATAGATTCTGGTGATATTTGGTTCATGAGTTTAGTTTGTCGTGTAGATGGCTTTGTTTTGAAATCATTGAAATTTAATGGGGTGCGGGCAAGATATAAGGGTTGGAATTAAGAAAATTTACAAAAATTTCAAGATATTATCGTGAAAATTTAGGTTGCCTTCTTTAGAATATGGGCAAAATTGTGCAAAATTTTTGCCCGATAGTAAAATTGTAGAATTTCCATTTCAGAGAGTTTCATATGAATTCTACTATTTGGGGAACTATTTTAATTGAAATCTAATGGGGTGGAACTATGAAAATTCACAAATATCTCAACTTTCTCAGTTTTTGAAAACTTCTTTGAACAACTCGAAATTTTCTTTCCCTGAAGCCGGGCCTGTAATAGAATCATCAAAAACAATAGAAATACTTTTGTTTTTCATAAAATCCAAATGACCAATACAATATTAATGTTTCATTTATAATTGGATCAAATCAAATAAATGTCCAGTGAGAAGTTGGATTTGTTTTGATTTAACTGGAGTTGTCTAGACGGTGAAAAAAACAAAACAATAACCAGGTGATTGTACCATATTTCTTATTATTTCAATAGAACGATTTTTTTTCCAATCGAAAAACATCGAAAATAAAATAACGTAACTCAATATTGTTATATTTTCATAGCTTCATGTTTCATTTTCTTGATCTTATTTCTTCAAGGACTCACTGAAATATCACCCTGTAGAATAATTAATAAGTAATAGCAATTATTTATTTTTTCGAGAGGTAGTTTCAATTAGCCTATTTGAAATAATGATAAATAAATCTAAAACTTGACTAAGTTTAAGTGCAACTTCACACTTTATCAACTCAACTTTTCTACAACTTTGTGAAGTTTACCGTTGTTTGTTGTTTACAATCAACTTCTGACTTGGGTGTTAATTTCTGACATTTACACCAGAGAGAACTCTTAAATTCCGTTATTTCACCCTTTTAATTCTCAAGTTTCGTTTGTTTTTTAAGGTGTGTGTGTGTGTGTGTGTGTGAAAGTGTTGAACAAGTCAATAAAACTGATTATCGAAAAAAACCGAAATTTTCATCGAACATCAATCAAGAAAAACTGAATTATATTCGATAAATTCAATCTAATTAGAGGACGTAATTTTTTAATAATTTCGAATCATTAATCAATTATATTATTATTATTAGAGAAACACAATTGTTTTTTATTCTTTTGTTTCATTAGCTGTTAATTAGATTTCGGTGAATGTAAATGACGTGTCGAATTATACACAAATGGTGGATGCGCCGGGCTAAAACTGGATTAATTCTTTATTATCATCAAATTACGTTTGACATACTGTATTTTGTTCAATTTTCAAATTGTTTCATGCAATACTGAGCAGATGAGTTGACAGTTTTCAGGTTTTCCTGGAACTAATTTTCTTTCATGTTTACAGACAGTATTTTAAATTTCGATAAATTACTAATCAATTTCCCACAATTTTTGGCGGTAATTCGAATGTCTTTGGCTTTAGTAGAGAATTTTCCGGTAATTAATTGATCCAGTCTTAAATTTGGAGTAATCTACGAGAGTGACATTGGGGTGTGATAATTAGAGAGACTTTCAGGTTTTATTTTAGAATACGGGCGAAATTGAGCAAAATTTTTGCCCGATGGTGAAATTAAAAACTTTCCAATTTTGAAGGCTTCATATAAACTATTCTATTTGGGGAACTAATTACGAGACCTAATTTCCCGATAGAAATTGATTATTTTCCATTAAACAAGCAGAAAATTGTCGAGTTCTATAATTGAGGTTGAACTTCGGAGGGTTAACAATTTTGGATTATATATAAGCTTTACCGACTAAATTAGAAGAATTTAAAAATTAAACAAAATCTGGAATCGCCTTGTGAAATTTTAAAATTGACCCTTATCTACCCTTAATAAAGCCTCATGACAGCTGGACTTTCACATAATTGAAAACAACTCCTAAATTAATTTTGAAATCAACAATTTTGAAATAAATAAAATCGAATGAAAATTTTACAATTATTAATTAACAAAGAATTCAAAAATTGAACAAAATTTGAAATTTTAAAACCGCCCTCAACCCCACCCCTTGAAAGAGACTGTAATAGTAGGCGTAATCATAAAAATAATAATAATAATGATAATGATTATAACAGTTGATAATAAAAATGAGGTGTATAAATGGTGGATGCGCCGGGATAAAATCCGATTAATTCTTGATTTCGATTGAATTATTGACGAATTGAATTAATTGATGGAATTTTTATTTTTATCGATCAATTCACAACTCTCTATTGTTTCAAAAATGTTTTTCCTCTCACGAATTTCAATCGTTATTATAAGATTTCCATTAGATTTCCCACAAAAATTGGAAATTATTATAAACGAACTCCAACTAGAATTTCAACTGAATTCTTTTCATTATTCTGTTAATAATTAAGATTTGTTTGCTGGAAAATTCCAAGTTATATCTGTTTGAGTAATTTTCCGATTAAACCCCTATAAAATTCCCATCTTTTCAAATAATAATAATAATAATAATAATAATAATAAAACAGAACAAAGAAAATGGAATGTGGGTGTAATAAATTTTCATAGAAAATTCTGTATTCCTATCAACAAACTGGAAAGTTTCTTCAATTTCCCCCTCTCTCCCCCACCTCTCTACAGCTCATCACAATATTTTCCAATCTGTTGTCGATTATTTCATGGATAAAGTTTGTTCTTCAAACATCCAAAATTCAAATTAGTCACGCCTGATGATAATGTTGAAGTTTAATTAAAACAAAAAACAAAAAAATTAATCATCCCTTATGTAAAACTAGAAAAAATAATCCTATTTCAATCCTTTATTGTATGATAAAATTTGATTTCAATCAATTAATAAATAATTTCCACTTAATGAAAGAATTGTTTGGGAAAACTTCCAAAACAAAATTATACAAAACGATAAAATAAAAAAGAGATTTATAAAATTGAAAATCATTTTCCGATATATTTTGAACATTTTCTTTTATTTATTTATACATAATTAAGGAAATGTTACGAATGAGATCAAAGTAACATCAAATTGAGGGAAATAAATTTAATTAGGATTTGGAATTTTAATTTAACAAATTGTAATAAATCATCCCCAATATTTTCTAATTAGAATCAAGTTACAGACGTAGGCCAACAAATCTCGAGGGGAAACTGTCAAATCATCCCCCCAA
>JAZBGZ010000780.1:1802-24660 GCA_037414795.1 Stenodera caucasica | reverse complement strand
CGATTTTTGAATAGTTGAATGTGAAATGAACCATTGATTAAAATTGCACTTGATAGTTCAATAATAGGAATCTCCACCGGGAAAAATACTGGAATATAATCACAATTTTTGAATTTTCCGAAGAAATTATGAAGAAAATTTACATAACTCACCTTCGTGTTTTTCTACTGAACATTTCTTAGCGAAAACGAACAATTATGTTGCTTGGAAACATTGATAAAAATCTAAATTTTCACATTTCGTCACAATTTCCCCCATGTTAAAGAAATATTCCATTTGTTACAAAATTCATATTTTTATGATTGATGTTATCAATTCTGAATGTAAGGGAAAGTCCCATATTTGTTTAGGAAAATTCACGTTTTGTTTATTTCCAACTAGAAAATAACCCTTGGGTATTTCTTTTTCAAATCGAGTACATTTTCTGTTGATGAACGATTTTCCTCTGGGTTTCCGCACAATTTGGCCGTTTTCTGGTCAACTCGAAAGACTTTATTCACCAACAACAAAAAAAACTAAATCTCGATATGGTCGACAATTAATTTAACTCACCGCAGTTGACGTTTATATTTTCCTGCTCATTTGGTAAATTGAAGAGTTTTATAATGGCGATAAATTTTTCATTTTTATTATAGTGAAAATTGCTCGAACAACATCAAATAAAAATACCAACTATCGAGAACTCCAATTAACCGACACATTTAAATGAGAGTCGAATCTAATCAAATTAATTCTAATTGAACTTCTGCTAGATTTGAAACAAAACAAGAAATTGGCCCAATTAACCTCTTTATATTTTATTTATTTTCCTTAGAGAATGGGAATTTTATTGAAGGTCTCGATTTCTGATTTTACAAGACGAAACTTGTCTTATTACTTTTCGTTGTTTGTTCAATCGAGCTTAATCCTGAAAATCAACTATTTGCACGAAGATAACTGGAAATATTCCGCATTGTTCAGCTGTTTCCGTTCTTGAGATAACACAACCTAATTTCAGTTTCAATCTTGGTTTTGATGAATTAGATTCCGTATTATCAATTTTCTATCAAAATGTGATTGTTTTGTAGTTTCAATTACGAGTTGGAATATTCAACAAAATCCCAACTAATTACTATTGAATTCTTTATGGCCTTCCTCTATCATTCCGCAAAACAATTGGAACTGATTACTGTTTTTCGAGTTAATTTCGGAAACTTTTGTAAAGATACTTACATCGAATGAAGATGGTGTATCAGGTTATCCATTATTGAGAAGAACGGCGTGTAATCAATTTTGCTCGCAGTCTCTTCTACAAATGGCAAAAATAATTGTAACAAAAGACCGTACCAAATAATCGAAACACCCACTCTCGTTTCAAGTGTGATTATTCACTAACAATGACAAAGATATAGATCAACAATTTTGCGACCAGTCACATAATAGACCGACAAAAAAAACGAAGGTCGATTGTTTTGTTGTGTAATAATTGAATATTTCCATAAAATTCCTTTGATCGTAGTTTCGATTTGATGGATCTCACCTGATCCTACCATAAATAATTCCGCTTAATCTCGACAAATTCCACCAAATTTACATAGAACTTCCCATTTTGAGAGTTTCAATTGGAGTTTCGACGAATTTCAATGCATTAATCAGCGAGAAGAGCAACACTAGTGAATAATGGTGGATGCGCCGGGCGATTTATTGAATCTCTGCATTTAATTCAATTAAATTGAATCAAGGCGCTCGAGTAATTCACTTTGACAATATTTAAGATTATTGTTGTCTAATTTCTGACTGAAGTCAGTTAATTTTCAGAATTAAACTAAAAATAAATTGAATAAATTACAACATGGGAATAATGCGACATAATTCTAGAGATTATGTGTTTCAAAGTTAGTTCACAATGGGAATAAAATGCTTTTGGCAGCAAAAAAGGCTCCAAGTCGCTTTTATTATAGATTGACAACAAGCTATAAAAGCTGCAAGTTTCCCAGTTTGGGAATCTTCAGCATTTTTTGGTTATCTCTAAGAGATTTTATGGTAGTTTTATTGTATTTATTCCCGGATTTGGGCCGAATAAATATCGAGAAACAATAATTTCGCCGAATATAGACAAGTTTTGAAAGCAAAGTAGACGACATTAGTACTTCGCTTCCATTAATCATCAAAGAATAATTTGTTGGATATCCATTTTAATAGACTAATATATGTTCCCTCAAAACATACATAATTGATTCATGCGTAGCAACTTCATGTTATATTCATAGACGAGCATAATTTATGGTTACCTGCCATCCATGGACCGAGAGCCAGGAGCTCGGATCTCAGTCTCTATAAGAAGAATTTTTTCCGATTGTTGAATTTTCAAAGATTGCACGGAATAAAATCAAATATGATGCCACTTTAAAATAATTGCTCCTAAATTTACAAGAGACTCAATTAACCGGCATATGAATATTGAACGAACTCAATCCCAACATATAATCTCAGTAATAATAAATAATAGAAGTATTCCAATTATTAGGGTACTAAATTTGCGTGATTTCCGGGAGTTGACTTCATTAAGCCGGAATTTATAATTCATAAGTCTCAATAGAAGAAAATTCTGTTGGGTTGGGAGAAAATGAGTCGATTTTCTATTGTTGCAGGTGTTTCGCATTTGAGCAAAATTTTAGACGACAATAACAGCGAGATCCTCATCGTTGACCAAGTAAGTTGTCAGTCAAGCGAAGTTTATTCATCGTTGCTCTAAATTGAGTCTTCATGTTGAATTAATTACCGACAAAGTCGATTAATTATCGAAATTTAATTCGAACAGACGTTAAATACTTGATTCGTTTCCCGTTTCAGATCTTCGATTGGCCGATTGCCAGACCGATTGAAGAAGATGAAGTGCTCGTAATCGAATTATATTCGCGCAATCGCTTATTCTCCGATAAATTATTAGGCTCGTATTGTTTAGTTTTGCAGAAAGTTGTGAATGATGGGAGAGTTTCAGTGGCGGATACTTTATTGGATCCGAATAGTAAGCCGCTTCCGGTGAGTTATCATCATCGATTCATCATCCAACAATAACAATAAAACATAAAATTTGATTGATATTTTTTAATATTCCCGTTTATACACGAAATTAATAAAGCTGTTCATTACAACTTTTCCAAATTGTTTAACGTTTCTCGCCTATTCCTATTAAGCTTGGCTGTTATTCAACAATTCCCAGCCGAGTTTCGCGTTCATTCCAAAATTCAAGAATATGAATCTGAAAATTAATTAACAATAACCGAGGCGTGGATTAATTAATGAGCCAACTATAATTCTTTGTCGATTTTCTATTATTCATAAACAGGCCAGCGTACAGTTCGAGGTTCTCTACACACAACCGAACGAATCTACAGCCTCATTCACCGGCAGCAATGCTTACGACATGCTCGATGACGAACAACAAATGCTGATCGATATCGAGCAAAATATCGCGAATATCGAACGCAAACTATCGACCACTCACACGTCGGGCTTATGGCAGCCGGAAAAGACACCACTCAAAGCATCTGTACCGGAAAAATCGACAATCACCGAAGCTCAAAGAAAACGCAGCTCAACATTGAAAAGCGTCCGCAGTTTGATACGGTAAATTTCCCCCCTATCATTATTATTGATGTAAAACAACCGAAAACTTGAAGCTTCGGCAAACAAAGACCGCCTAAAGACAGCGAAGACGAGACCGAATCTCTATTGCAAAACGACTCAAGACAAGTCTCCGAATCGGAATCGACTCCGATTTCACGTGCCGGCAGTCAAAGTTCAATCAGTTCAGATGGCGACAATAAAATCTATACGACTGAGAAGAACTGGAAAACGAGGTATTGAATTTGTTTGAATTGTTGGCGATATTGTTGATTTTGCTCGATTTCCAGACCAAAATCGGATATTAAAACTGCCGTACAATCGGCGTTGAAAGCTCAAGATTTCCAAGTGTGCTTGACGATGATCGAGGCCCGTCAATTAGCCGGTTTGAACATGGATCCGGTCGTTTGTATTCAAGTCGGCGACCAGAAAAAATACACCAGCGTCAAAGAGAGCACGAATTGTCCCTATTATAACGAGGTAAGAATAATGAGGAGCGTGAAACACGAGTCTTCTCCGCCCTAATAAACGACCAGAAAAAAATCGATAAATAATTAGCAGTGAAACTCATTCCATATTAATAATTTCGCATCCTTTGTCAGAATTGATTGTAATTAATTGTGTGTTTTGTTGTTGTTTTCAGTATTTCGTTTTCGATTTCCATATGCCAGCAATAATGTTATTTGATAAAATAATCACGTTATCGGTGAGTCTTGTTTTTCGTTACTGTTACGTTGAATTCTCCTCTATTGATTATTTACGTATATTTTTCCGCTCGACATAAACAAATTAAAATTAAATTCTCTTGTCTCCTCGAGCACAAAACAAATTCGAATAAATCTTGACGAAAATACAGCCATCTGGACGTATTTAGATATTAACTTGAGTTGTCGGAGATTTAATCCCATGCTCATGAATATGAGGAAAATTGAAGTGAGATTACTCCAGAGACGGAGCTCGCAACTATGGAGATTGCCAATTTTTTTTTGTCATATTCTATATATTTTCGAGTATTGGAAGTGTGATCAATTTTCTAGGATGTTGGTATGTTTTAGGTGTTACATTCTAGAAAATTACTACGATCAGGAACAGTCATCGGCATCTTCAAGCTAGATGTCAAGACTGTCTATGACGCACCGGGTACAATCTTCTCTCTATTGATAATTGAAAATTTCGCATATTCAACAAAATTCCCATTTACGATTAATTATTGTAATCATCAAATAGGAATATTGTTGATTATTTTATGAATTTATATATTTTATTGGAATTACCAAAGCGCTGCACTGGAAACTCTAAATCTGCATTGTCATGAAAAGCCTGAAAAATTCTTGTTTTTGTCGTTTTATTCTTGTTATTATTTTTCTGCCACTTTCCTCTTCAGTTTTTGTATTTCCACTGGCAGGTGTTGCAGTCTCGGAACTTTCTCAGGGGTAACAAATTATTGGGAAGCTTTAAATTAGATGTTGCTACTGTCTGGTCTCAACCAGGTACGGGATCAACTAAATCCTACAAATAGTGACTATTTTAACCTAGATTATCTATTGTTTAGTTTTATTTTCACCAAACAGATACTCAATGTAGACCGAAATCTTTTTAACCTAAAAATTTGAAAATAATCTTTTGTTCGACTTCCTGCACAATTACAGATTTTTCTTGTGTTTTTGATCTCAAGTTAAGAACAGCTTCGGCGCTTAAATATTTCGAATGCACGTAAATGTTCTAAATTGTAGCTTTAATTAAATTGAAAATATATAAATCGAAAAGCTCTTAAAGCTTTCAATGTGCCACAATTTCCCTATCACAATGCATGCAACTTCGATAAAAACCTTCTAATTAGATAAAAATCATTTACGAACGATTGCAATCCAGATCATCAATTCTACCACAAATGGGCCCTTTTGACCGACCCCGACGACATAGCCGGCGGCCCTAAAGGCTACCTAAAGTGCGATATAAGCGTCATTGGCAAAGGTGATACGGTCAAAGTGCCGCCGAAAAGCGAAAAAGACGAGGACGATATCGAAGCGTGAGTGATCGAATGTCCGACAATTTTTACAGATGAAATTTTTATTGATGGCATTCCAGTAATCTTCTGCTGCCTGATGGAGTGCCGATCGATCGTCAACGCGCCCGTTTCATCGTCAAAATTTACCGGGCCGACGGCCTACCGAAAATGAACTCCTCTCTGATGGCCAATGTACGGAAGGCCTTCACCGGCGAGCTCAACGATCTCGTCGATCCTTTCGTCCAAGTCTCTTTCGCCGGTTTAATGGTGAGTTCGATCGAAATCCGATTGTTATCATTTTGTTGATTATTTTGTTCGAATTATCGATGGAATAGGGCAAAACTAGTGTGAAAAAGCATAGTTATGCGCCGATATGGAATGAACAAATTGTCTTCACGGAAATGTTCCCGCCGTTATGTCAACGTATCAAAATACAATTGCGCGATAATGATCCAGTCAAGCCCACCGTTATTGGAACGCATTTTATCGACTTGAAGACGATCTCTAACGACGGAGAGAAGGGTGAGACTGAGGTATATTCATTGAGGTAAATACAACTAATTTCGACACTCGATATAGAGCCGAGTGTAAAAATGGTGGATGCGCCAGGCGAAAATTCTACTAATTTATCTATTAATCTGGTGTTGATATAGATGTATTTACCTTGATATCCGGGATGCAAAATATGCATTGTATTGAGGTCGAACGTGTCAAATTTCGAAAGATGAGGAGATTATTGTTTGATAACAACAGCATATTGGGCATCCTGTTATTTGTTCCGGCCGTAAACACGCCTAATCCGGCCTAAATCCCGATTGTGTGGATAATGTTCCAGGTTTCCTACCCACATTCGGACCGTCATTTATCCACTTATACGGTTCAACTCGTGATTACAGCTTAATTGATGAACATTCCAGTTTGAACACCGGTTTAGGTGAAGGTGTCTCTTATCGTGCCCGACTATTGATAGCGATACGTACAGAAATCACGGATAGTATCGATTTTTCATTGGCAGCTGTTGAAACCGAACCAACTATACCGATAAATGAGGCGTCTTATGCGAAAAATGAGGAATTTTTCCTGTTCGCCACGATTTTAGATGCTTCGATGATCGATAAGAAGTTGGGCGATAAGCCGGTTTATTTCGAGATCAGCATTGGTAATGCTGGTAATGCGATCGATGGGCACAATGAGTCGGCGAGGGAGCATTACGATTCGGACAGCGACGAGCTCGGTAAAGACCCCTTAATAATCTTTTGAGTCGAAAATTGAACAGTTCCACAACTTTTCTAATATTCTCTGAAAATAGAAGTTCGACTGATCTGTGAAGAAATTTGAGTGTTATTATGTTTCAGAAATTGTAGCTACAGATAGTGGTTCTTGGCAAAGTACAACTAATCCAGCTAAACCGATGACACACGATAAAATCTATTATTTTCTCCCCTATTGGGATAATAAGCCGTGTATGCACGTCCGATCTGTTTGGCCAGATTACCGAAGACGAATGTACAATTCGAATATCATTTCAAAGATTGTCGAGAAACTTGTAAGTTTGAAATTCATAGCAACTTCTATTACTACTTGAAAACCCATTGAAACAGGAAGATGGATTATCGGAAGTCCATTCATCGATAGAGTCCGATGGAGCGGAAAGTGAGAACCGTTTAAAGCAGGTCTTGGACGATTTATCTGTTTGGTGCACCAAATACGTTACGATCTCGCAAGCTGCGATGATTGTCCCAGGAAGCGGCAAAACCAAACTAGATAAAGAACATCTGAAGCTTTGTCAAAGGGAAATTGTAAGTATCGAGAATTCGACAATCGAATCAATCCACTTATTCGATTATTTCGTATAAGGAACATATAAGTACGGCTGCTAGGAATTTACGAGCGATTGTGACGAAGAGCTCGTTTAAAGAACGCTATAAAACGGCCCAATCCTATCTAACAAAGCTCAAGTTCTTGACAGAAGATGTAAGTGAGAAATATAGCGAAATAGGCGGTTTTTTTTTTCACATAATTTTTAGCCCCAACATGCTTTGCCCGATGTCTTCTTGTGGATTATCAGCGGTGGTAAACGTCAAGCTTACCAGCGAATCTCGGCCCGCGATATCATCTATTCAATAGTCGACGAGGAATCTGGCCGAGACTGTGGGAAAGTTCAAACCATGTTTCTCAAGGTGAGCTGAATTATCCCACCCAAGGGCAAGTTTATTCAATATTAAAATAGTAATTGGTTCAAATGTAAACAGATTATTATAACAACAAGTTTTGTTTTAACGCACAAATTTCGATATTTAATTCTAATTTAAAGTTGCCGGGGAAGCGGAGCAGCGGCCCTAGCGGCTGGTCGATCCCGGCCAAATTACAGATCTACCTTTGGTTGGGCATGTTGAAGCATAAAAAAAATTTCATCAACGGCATCCCCAAAGGATACGAAATCGCCCATGAGATACGCAACGTTGAGCGGCCGCGCGCCCTCCCACCATCGATAATTCACTACATTGAAAAGCATGTAAGTTGTTAGTTTCGTCTGAAATACCATGGAAAATTACAGCGAATTTCCGTCTAGACGTTTCAGCTGCGCGCTCATATTTATCAGGCCCGATCGCTGATCGGTAGCGACGCATCCGGTCTGTCGGATCCGTTCGCGCGCGTCATCGCCGGCGAATTCACAAAAACGACTCAAGTCATCGATGAAACTCTGAGTCCAACTTGGGATGAATTGCTAGTATTCGATGAGGTGCTGATTTACGGTAATTCGGATGAGATCAAGCGAGATCCGCCGACGATTGTTGTTGAGATTTTCGATCAGGATAAAGTCGGCAAGTCGGAGTTTATCGGACGCGCAATTCCAAAGCCCCATGTGAAATTACGAGATGAAGCGTATAATAAACCGCGATTCCCGCCATCTTTAGAATGGTTCGATATAACAAGAGGCAATGATCGGGCTGGTGAATTATTGGCAGCTTTCGAATTATTGGAAATACCGAACGATACGGATGCGGCATTGCCGCCATTGCCGAATCCGAAGGACATTCCGATTTATAAAGACACCGATCCGAAGGATTTGAAAGTGATGTTGCCGGTGCCGAGAGGCATACGGCCGACATTGGCGCGTTATCGGATCGAGGTCTTGTTTTGGGGCTTGCGAGACTTGAAACGCATCCATTTATTGACAGTTGACAAGCCGAGAGTGGATATCGAATGTTCTGGTCATATTTTGTATTCGTCGATCGTACAAAATGCGCGGAAAAATCCCAATTTCAGTACGCCAGTCAAATTTCTCGATTTAGATCTGCCCGAACAGGAGTTGTATCGGCCGCCTTTGACAATTCGCGTTGTTGATTGTCGAAGTTTCGGACGTTACACGCTAGTCGGGACCCATATGATAAATTCGATTCACAAATACATGTATACGCCGACAACGAAACGCGATAAGGAGACGGGCGAAGGGAAACGTCCTATCAGCCAGTTGAGAACTTTCGACAATAATTCAACGAGACCGCACAATTCAACACGCTCAGATAACGATAAAGAGAAAAGTCCGCTATTACCGAAAGATATATCCGTTTCGATCGGCTACGGTACTCAAAGGACATCAATCAAAACGAAAAACGAGACAAACAAAAAACGCAAACACAGCATCACCGACGATGATATCGACGAAGAGGAAGGCAGCCGCGACTGGTGGACGAAATATTTCGCTTCAGTTGAACGGATGATCGATGAGAGCAAAGAAGCGAAACGATTATTAGGCCATAACGGCACTCTACAAGTGCACGTGGACGACGAGAATAATCCGCAATCGGGGAACAGTTCCGACAAAAGTCCGGGCGATACGAAACGACGATTTGGCTTCAAAACAGCAGCAACAGCTTCACGAT
This sequence comes from Stenodera caucasica, assembly GCA_037414795.1. Taxonomy (NCBI): domain Eukaryota; kingdom Metazoa; phylum Arthropoda; class Insecta; order Coleoptera; family Meloidae; genus Stenodera; species Stenodera caucasica. Next base: position 15,159 of record JAZBGZ010000780.1, on the reverse strand, counting down.
TAGCGGCGAGAATCAGTCCGAAAAGTGTCCGGAAACGTAGCAAATACAACCCGGCTTTATGCAACGTAAATTATAAATTGTAATTAACAACTCCCGAATGGCTTTAGTTTAATTTCAGGTTTATCCAAATGAGTTGGAGGCTCGAGTGGAATTTGGCGAATTCAAAGAGTGGCTGCACACATTCGAGTTGTATCGCGGCAAAAAAACTGGAGATGAAAACGATGATGATAATCGAGTTGTTGGTTATTTTAAAGTAATTCTTTTGGAATTACCCGGTAATAACGGTCGAGATTAAAGAATAAATTTACAGGGGGCCATTAAAGTTTATAAATGGCCTTTGCCGAAGGATGTCGAAGACAGAACTGTAATGGGATTCGATCCCCAACACGGCTTCTTCCAAGGGCTACCGTCGAATGATCCAATTCGAGTTTTAGTTAGAGTTTATGTTGTGAAAGCTAATGATCTACATCCGATGGATCTCAACGGGAAAGCTGACCCGTATGTTGTACTGCAATTAGGCTCAAAAAGGATCAGCGACAAGGATAATTATATTTCAAAACAACTAAATCCTATATTTGGAAAGTTTGTATTTTGTTTTTTCGATTGTAATCGTTAATTTCATGAATTTATGTTGAAGATGTTTCGAAATTGAGGCAACTTTCCCGCAAGACTCACTTTTGACATTACAAATTTATGATTGGGATTTAGTCGGATCCGATGATATGGTTGGTGAGACGAAGATTGATTTAGAGAATCGATTTTATAGCCGACATCGAGCGACTTGCGGCCTACCCGAAAAATACGAAGAGTAAGTTGAGTTCAACCCGGATTTTCAGTGATAACGTCTGATTCACGCGATGCAATTTCAGTTAAGTTAATGTCAAAAATACTAAGAGTGGGTTGAGTCGAGCTCGAATTTTCATGATTAACACCTGTTTCACGCGATGCAAATCCACTCAAGTTAAGATTTAAAAAAGCAAAGAGTAAGTTGAGCGGAGCTCGAATTTTCATTATTGATGCCTGTTACACGTGATGCTATTTCAGTTAGGTTAAGATAATAATAATAGGATTAGGTTAAGCCGACCTCAAATTTTCATTATCTATCAATCTATTTCACGTGATGCAATTTCAGTCAAGTTGAGATAAAAAAAAAAACAAGACGAAGTTGAACCGAGCTCAAAATTATAGTAATAATGCCTATTTAATGCGATGCAATTCCAGTTGAGTTGAGATTGAGAAAAACAAAGAGTGAATTGAACCGAGCTTGAGTTTTCATTATTAATGCCTGTTTCACGCGATGCTATTTCACTTAAATTAAGATTGAGAAAATACTAAGATTAAGTTAAACCTAGCTCCAATTTTCATTATTAATGTTTATTTCACGTGATGCAATTTCAGTTAAGCTAAGATAAAAATACTCACATGAAGTTGAGCCAAGCTCGAATTTTTAGTATTAATGCCTGTTCCACGCGATACTATTTCAATTGAGTTAAGATAAAAATACTAAGATCAGGTTAAACCGAGTTCAAATTTTAACTATTAATGTCTATATCACGTGATGCAATTTCAGTTAAGCTAAGATAAAGATACTTACATGAAGTTGAGCGGAGCTCGAATTTTCATTATTAATGCCTGTTTCACGCGATGCTATTTCACTTAAATTAAAATTGAAAAATAATAAGATTAAGTTAAACCTAGCTCCAATTTTCATTATTAATGTCTATTCTACGTGATGCAATTTCAGTTAAGCTAGGACAGAGATGCTGAAATTGAGCCGAGCTCGAATTCTTAATAATAATGCCTGATTCACTTAATGCAATTTTAGTCAACTTAAAAAAAAAAAAAAAACAAAGACTAAGTTGAACCGAGCTCAAATTTTTATCATTAACGCCTGTTTCACGCGATGCAATCCCAGTTCAGTTGAGATTCAAATATTTGGATTGAGTTGAGTCGAGCTCAAATTTTTACTAAGAATGCCTATCTAGCACGATGCAAATCTACTTAAGTTAAGATTGAATAAAACAAAGGGTGAATTGAACCGAGCTTGAATTTTTATTATTAATGCCTGTTTCACGCGATGCTATTTCACTCAAATTAAGATTGAAACATATTAAGATTAAGTTAAACTTAGCTCCAATTTTCATTATTAATGTCTATTTTACGTGATGCAATTTCAGTTAAGCTAAGATAACTCACATGAAGTTGAGCCAAACTCGAATTTTTAGTAATAATGACTACTGAACTCGATGCAATTACAGTTAACTCAAGATTGAAAAAAAAAAGGAAGTTGAGCCGGGCTCGAATTTTTATTATCTATCAATGTCTATTTCAGATGATGCAATTTCAGTTTAGCTAAGATAGAGATACTGAAATTGAGCCGAGCTCGAATTAATAATAATAATGCCTGATTCACGTGATGCAATTTAAGTCAAGTTGAAATTTAAAAAAAAAAACACAGTAAGTTGAACCGAGCTCAAATTTTCATCATTAATGCCTGTTCCACGTGATGCAATTTTAGTTGAGTTAAAATCAAATAAATACAAAGAGTTAGTTAAGCCTATCTCTAATTGACATTATTAATGTTTGCTTCACGCGATGCAATTTTGGTTAAGTTAAGTTACAATATTGTTCCAACTTGAACTTTTAGCCTCGCTAGCGGGCAGCTAGAATCAAGCTCCCTCACTCAAAACAACTGCCCTCTAGCAAGGCTATGTTTGACTTGAAGCAATATTTTAGCATAACTTGACTAAAATTGCATCGTATGAAACTGGCTACGTTCATTTTAAGTTAATTTGAAGACCTGAAACTGAACCACTGAATACTAATCGCATGAAATGTGAATGTGAATAATTAACTTAAATTAGTCATTTACCGAAAGCAACGCATTATCATGAATTTCCCTTAAAGCCCTATGAAAGTGCTACTTATTTCGGGGCTATTTACTTCATAAAATATTCCAGACAAGGCTACAATGCATGGCGCGATCCAATGAAACCGACCCAGATATTGGCGAAATTATGCAAAGACGCCAAAATAGACGTTCCAATTTATTCGGAAAATCAAGTGAAAATTGGCCGCCAAATTTTCACAATACAAAATGAAGACTTCGATTATTATAAATTACGTGAAAGCGAAGAACACATGGCTTTGGGCGTGTTACATCGTTGGCATGAATTTCCAAGAATCGGCTGTTATCTAGTTCCGGAACATATTGAGACACGTCCATTATATAATCCGGATAAACCGGGAATTGAACAAGGTAAATTAGAGATGTGGGTCGATATGTTCCCAATGGATATGCCCTTGCCTGGACCACCGTTAGACATATCGCCAAGGAAGCCTCGAAGCTATGAACTAAGAGTTATTATATGGAATACTGATGATGTTGTTCTAGAAGATGATGCCTTCTTCACCGGAGAGAAAATGTCCGATATTTACGTTAAAGGGTAATCGAAGTTCTCTCTATAATTAGATTTTATTGTAAATTGATTATTCTCAGATGGTTAAAAGGGCCGGAAGACTGTCAATGTACGGATATTCACTATCGTTCGCTTACTGGTGAAGGCAATTTTAATTGGCGTTTCATTTTCCCGTTCGATTATATGGTAGCCGAACAAAAGATTGTGATATCGCGCAAAGAGTCGCTTTTCTCTTGGGACGAGACTGAATGCAAAATTCCAGCTAGATTAGAACTGCAAGTATGGGATGCTGATCATTTTTCAGCTGACGATTTTCTAGGTTCCAATCTCGATTATTATAATTATTATTTTATTAATTGAATTACTCAAATTCAGGCGCCATCACTCTAGACTTAAATCGCTTTCCTCGTGGTGCTAAATCATCGAAATTGTGCACTTTAGATATGTTGAAAGCCGATGGTACAGTGCCCGTTGTGAATATATTCAAACAAAAACGCATCAAAGGTTGGTGGCCGTTTTCCATCAAAAAAGACAATGAAGAAATGGAATTAACTGGAAAAGTCGAAGCCGAATTCCATTTATTAACGAGAGAGGAGGCGGACAAGACGCCAGTCGGACTTGGCCGGAACGAGCCAGATCCTCTAGAGAAGCCAAAGTCAGTTCTTTACAACTTCCAATTGAACATATAATTTCAGTTATTGTTTATTTTCAGTCGGCCGGATTCGTCGTTTATGTGGTTCATGAATCCGTTAAAATCGATACGTTATATTGTCTGGCACAATTATAAATGGACTATTTTGAAATTCTTCATCATCATTGGCTTAGCAATAGTTCTATTATTATTCTTCTATTCTATACCTGGTTATACTGTCAAAAAAATGATTGGTGCTTGAATTATATTGCACTGTTATCGTTCATAGTACAAATCTAATCACACAATCACTAAAATCATAATTATTATTGTAAAATATATTCGGCTTTTGCCTGTGAAGCTACAAAATACACAATATGTTATTTTGATTTCTTGTTTCATTAAATTATCCAAACATCAGTTTCGACTAACACAACAATTTTTTATACGAATCTAGCAAATTAAAATAATTACTCGACATTTCGCTGACCTCACGTAAATTGGATAATCGTTTCGAACACAACAAAAACTACTGAATAGAGCAAATTACCAACACTTAAATCCTTGTTACTTCTAATTGTTGCCTTGAACTTGAGATAAAGTCAGTTAATGTTCAAATTCTGAGAGTTTGAGAGGAATAATAACAATAATGGAATCAACAGAAAAAATTTGAAGGTGACCTCAAATCCACAATAATTAAGTTGAATTAAATATATTCACATACAGGTAGATTTATTTACAATTAGTTTCAATTATCATCAATCGGCTATATAAAGATCCGACCGGATTTATGATTTTATTATAGTCGACACTTCGATTCGAGAAAATGCGTCTGGTGAGATGAAATTTCTATAAAAAATATATTCAACGAAATAATTATTACAGCTCTTCATTCTTGTTGTTTTGGCATTCTTCGCTGTTTCTGGCTATGCTGCAATCGTTCCATTTCAGGTAAATTTTGGAATTTAGTTTTATTGTTTGAAGGTGATTTTCTTCGTTAATTCAGGATGAAATGGGGGATAAACGTGTCGTTCGTCAAGTTCAATTCACAACACACCAGCCTAGACGAATTGGTGGAGTTGTTGGACAATATCGGTATGCAAGACAAGTCCAAACTACCTCGCACAGACCCCAACGGGTTGGCTAACGAAATTTTTGACTTTCTTGTTATGTGAAAATCTGGCTTGAATCATAAATTTCATCTCATTTGAAATAGAGTTTCACTCACTTAATCCTCAACCTATCTAGCCTTTAGGGGAGTTGAGACCGCTATGTTGGAAGTCCTTCCACATCCTCCTGATTTAAGGGGTCTTCGATTGAATTCACTTTCAAATTCTGTTAGTTTGTATTTATTCCATTTTCTTTCAATCACTTGTTCCCTGTCCCATCTCTATTGTGTTCCATCAATTGGACCTTTCGGTATCCTATTTCCGTTCTTCTTCCTTTCTGTCTCTCTTCTTCCGCTATTCTTTTCTCGATCTCCTGTTTCTCCTCAATCAGCTCATTATCCATATAATTTTCTTCTTGAAATAGGTTTGTTCCTCATTTCCGTTTAGATATTATTTGTTTTCTTTCCAACCAATTTCTATTCTAACTTGTTACTTTTCAACTGCTCCTGGTATAATGTCGAGCTGTTATCTTGCTGCGAACTCATCATAAATGCCGAAGATTCCATTGTTTTTTTATTGATATGGAATTTTTCCGCGATAACAACGACCCTGACCGATAAAATTTCACGGTCAAGTGCTATCGTAGGTTTCACACTCTAGAACTCCCAACACATCTCTATCGACAGCAATAATCGAACTAAATAAAATTCGTCTGGTGAAATAAGAAATTTTAAATGAAAAAAAAAAAATTTTTACCGAAATGAATGTTACAGCTCTTCATTATTGTTATTTTGGCATTATTTGCTGTTTCTGGCTAAGCTGCAAGATTCCGTTTAAGGTAACTTGGAATTTCGTTCTATCTGAAGGTGATTTTCTTCATTATTTCAGGATAACAAGTTCAATTCACAGCACATGAGACTAGGACGATTTTTTTTATTGAAAACTGTTCATTATATACAATTTTTCCAGTTTTTCAGACTAATTTCAGTTGTCATTTAGTCGATAATTGCCGTTTGTTTTGCTTTCCCGAAGTTCCAGTCTATTAGCGAATGGTTCAACTTCCACTTCTCCCAGTAAAGTTTCCAAACTTGATCCTGTAATTAATGCCGAAAATCTCCAAGTTTTCCATCAACTTTCTAGTGTGAAATTCTCAAATTTTCTGTGTAAAGAGTTGCTTCGTTTTTATTCCATTTATCTTCAAAAATAATAATACAGATCCTGTATTGACTGGATTTTTGGGACAAAATTCACTTTCACTGAAAATTTCCGTATCTTCAAATTAGCAAATTTATTTTGTTTTAAATAGATACAGTCTGTTATTCCTATCTATCTAGAAAGCCTGTACAAAATTTAGCGTAGATATATACAAAAAAAAAATTGGAAATAAAAGAAAAATATCAAAATCGCTGACAAGTACTCATACAAAATTGCTAAAACTAGATTTTATTTATTATTAATATTTATTTTTGAATAGTGCAGACTTGAGGGTCGTAAATACACTTCAATCACAAAATCGAAAACATTACTACTTTATGTATATTCTATGAATTATGAGAATTATTTTAGAATTATTAGAGTAAAAATGGCACAATCAATCAAAAGAATCTAAGAATTTACCATTTTATTTTTAATGTCTTGTTGATGATATCGGAAATAGATGAGTCGTACCATAAAAATCGTATCAGAGGTACTAAGTTATAATATAAGTTACACAAATTTAACCGACACTTATTAGCGACTATTGAATGGTTTTATTTCAATTTTATTCAAATTTTTTGCACAAATATTTTGAGTAAATCGTTGTAATTAATATTGTTCCAAACACACACTAATTAAGCATAAATCGTTTCTTTGTTAACACCAAAAACACACCATTTTGGCAATTTGATTATTTTAAAGAAATGATAATGAGCAATAAATAATTATTTGATTATAGTTTCATTCTTAATAAAGTAAGTAGTCACTGCATGTATTACACAAGCGATCTTTGGGTTGTATAAAAGGTATACTTTCAGCTTTCTAACTATTAGTAATTTCTCTTATCGGCTAATTATCAAACACTCACACGTTCAAACAGTACAGGGTATATATTACAACTTAAATAAGACTAGCATAGAATTTTTTTCAATATAACGATTTCTCAAATTCCACATTAATTAAATAAGTGGAACTAGAGAAATATTTCAATAAATTAAAAATAAAATTAATTAAAACAACACAAAACGAGAGTCTAGACACGAAAACAATTATTGTTTTTTTTCAATAAAAATTTAAAAAATAAGTTATATTTGAGCATATTAAATGCTTAATTAATTAATTAATTGAAAATTATAAAACAATTAAAATGGTATCACAGTTCAGTGAAATTAATAAGGGCGGGAGGGGTTGGAGGAGACAAGGATTATTTTAAATTCGTGACGCAGCAATCGAAGGCCACTAAATTTTACGAAAATTCAGCAAATATCAGTCAGTCTCTATTTTATAAAAATGATTTCGAATTTAAAAAAAAAAAAATTGGCGAATTTTTCTCAAATCACCTTAACAACATAGAAAAACTATCTAGATTGACAACGTCACTAATACCGGAAAATTAAGACGAAAATACCCGAAATTTCAAATAATAATAATAGAAAAATCCGCGACTCATTTCAAATAGAAGAATTTCTATATAATAAGTGGTCCTAAACAGTCGAATATAATTGAATTAAATCAATATTAATAATAATATTAATGATAATGATAAACAAAAAATTGGTGGTTATTTTATCGGAATACAACATTCACCACATCCTTGATCGTATTATTTACTTCATTTATATAACGTGTATTTTCTGTACTATTACGTGTACCTGCTGAACGTAATTGTCTTGCTTGGGTTTCTAAACGTGTGAGCAATTCGCGAAATTGAAATTTCGTATGTGCAGGAACTACATTATCAGCATAATCCATACAAGAACCATGTAACATACCAATTTTATCCGATAATTGTAGCCATGTTGTTGTTGATACTGTATCATTTGATTTAATACTTTTCAATGTTGATTCTAATGCTTGTGATATTTCCAAAATATTATCTTTACTAGATTTATCTCCAACAACCTAAATTAATATTGGAATTTAATAAATTTTCATCATTTTATTAATTATTTAAATAATTACTTTGCCACCTTCTTCCGGTGTTTTATTCTCTAAATTGACAGGTTTAGCTGAAATTGGTGGTTTTCCTGATCCTGGTGCAATAGGTGTTGCATAAATTGCTGAACCAGCAGCTGGTCGATTTACTATAATTGGTTTAACCGTTTTAACTGATGGTTTTATCGGTATTACCGGTTTTTCTTCATTATTACTATTAGGTGGCCATAATTTCTTATCATTTTTACCATTTTTATCAAATTTAATTGAATCATCTGATGTTTCAATTGGTGATATTTCATTAATCAATTCCTCATTTTTATTATTACTATTGTTATTATTGTTATTTTTTAATGCTAATTTAGGACTTAATTGTATATTGGTACTACAATTACCATCTGTTGAATCTTTTGGTTCCCATAATTTCTTCAAACTACTTATACTACCCGTACTTTTACGTTTATCATCATTTTCATCAATTTTCAAATTACCACTATCAGAACTGGCTGTACTTTCACGTCTATTATTTATTTCTTGTTCATCATCTTTTTGACCACCGCATTCATCATCTTTATCCAATTTCTTATCATTACAACTATCAACTTTTCTTAAACGCGATTTAAAATCAATAATAACATTTGAATCATTAATATCGGATTTTTCTTTTGTTATTGTTTTTTTAGTTGGATCAATTTTTTTTAATTGTGGCACAAAACTTACACCATTATTATCATTTGTTGTTATTGATTTCGTTGTTTGTGTTGTTGTTGTTGTTATTGATGTTGTTGTTAACGGTGTTATATTTCCTTGAGAATTTTTCCTTTGTATTGATTTTGGATCACGATCCAAATCAAATGATTGAGATAATTCAGTTACTAGTTGAGCTACGGGGTCGTGACAAATGCCACTCACAGCCAATATGGGTTCCAATGGAGATTCTTTAGGATTTCGACATTTTTGATCGGCACGTTCTTTAATTTCAGCTACCAATTTCAATTCCATCTCTTTTACTAATTTATTTTTGAACACTTTCATGGATTTATTATTGTCATCTAATGATTCTTTATCGCCATCTACGTCTATAATTAAAATATTTATATTTATTATTAAATTTTAATATTTAATTAGTTACCACAATCAGGAAAATTAGGTGGTGGCGGTAATGGTTCTAATGGTGAACCCATAACAGGAACATCTGAATCAACACTAATAGGACTTTTACCATCTTGACTGAGACTACTTGTTAAACTAATACTAGTTCGTTGTGGACTTTTCTCTTTATTATCATTATTACAACTATCAATTGATGTTTCACGTTTCTTTAAACTAACACCAAATCTTGAACTAGCTTCTTCAACTGATGGTTGTAAATTACTAACATCACTATTTTCACTATTGTCTACAACACCATCTTTGGTTAATTTCTTACATGTTAAAGGTGACATATTTAAAGATTTCTTTTTCAATTCAGTTGATGTTGTCATAATACAACAATTATCAATTGTATCAATTGGTCCATCGAATTCTTCAGGTGGTGGTGGTAAATCAGTTGGTGGTGGTGGAAATTCTAAATCAGCCAATGATGGTTGTATTGATCTAGATGGACTACCACCGCGAAATGTTGAATTTTGAGCTACACGAAATGTTCGTAGACTACTACGTACATCACCTGTATTATTTCGATTAATATTTCTATTACGTGATAATTTCGATGATGTTGGTGAACTTGGTGGATGGGTTGCATGAAATGTTGTTACACCACCTGAAGAATTACTACGTATCATTTGTGGTTGTGTACGTATATTTGTACGTGGTGATAAAGATCTAGGTGTTGTTTCAGAATGTTCAATTGTTGGATTTGTTGTTGATTGAATTGCATTATCTTCAGATGTTGACATGCCGCTTTGTTTTAAAGATTCAAGATAAGCACCAATTCTAGCGCCTTTAGGTAAAGTACCATATCTACTAATAGCTTGACGTACATTTTGAACTTCTAATGCAGCTATATGTACCTAAAATTATTCGAAATCAATAGAAAATTATTGTAAATTTACCGATATAATAGAAACTTACAGATGGTGAATCTTTTGTTTTTGATTTTTTACCACGTTGTTCTAAGCCACGATTACCCATAATTGGTGCTCGTTTAAAAGAACCGGTAGCACAATTTAGACCACTAATTGTAGAAACTTCAGGATAAGAATGAGCACCTGAATCGTCAGTATCCGGTGTTTGATCCTGTAAGTCACTCTCACTATCACCTTTCGTGCTCGCCGTTAAATTCTGCATTTCTCTAGTCAAACCTAGAATAATTAACAACGTAAAATATGAAATAAAATTTAAAGAATTAGTTATGTTAGATTATGATTGCTTTTTTTTTGTTGGAAAAGATCGAGTTAGTGTTCGTTTCTGTGCAGTTTAAACAAACTCCATGCGAAAAACGAACTAATAAATAAAAATACCTTTAAAACAGTTTTTAATACCATTTAAATCGGATCCGTCTTCTGTGGTAGCGAGCTCGCCTTGTCCTTGATCATCGAATGTACTATCCCGGAACGAACTGCAAGAAGACAGCAAACTGCAAACGAATTAAAATCACCACACATTTGTTAGGGTTAGTAAGTAGTGATAAACAAAAAAGAAAAAACAACAAAATAGTGTGATTATTTTTATTGCGATATTGATAACTAACCTAGTACGTTTAGGGGGTGCTGGTGCTTGTTTGCCTCTTTTATTTGTCGTTCTTCGCATTTGAACCAAATTATTTTTGGCTCCCGTAAAAGTTGTCAATTTCGTCGTTACATTCATATCTATAGAAACCGCAGAAAAATATTATACAGTATACAGTTAAAGTTTAAATTTCTCATAATGCCCTTTTTTCTGAGAAAAATGGGGAGCAACTTATGAGGTTCCTTCGAAGGATCACTTGAAGATTGTTTGGGATATAAAAAAAATCATAAGGCTATTTTGGAAAGATCAGTTTTCTTAATTTTCATCGAACCAAGATAAAATATTATTGAAAAATGGCATGCGTGTGTTGACAAAAAATCGTCCCTTAATTTAATTTTTGTGTTCAATTATTTATCAATTTTTCAATCACAAATGAAGAAATTAAGGCAAGAACAGTGATCCCTTAAAGGACCTCCATTTTTTTTCAAAAAGAAGGATGTTATGGAAAATTTAAACTTCATCTTAGTTTTATCGATCGATTTGAATTGAGTATTACCGGAATTTGATTGATCACCTCCTAGACCAATTAAACCGTGTATATTCCCTGTACTGCCTGAATGAGATTTTTTATAAGCCATATGGGGAGTTCCCATTGGAATTGTTGCTTCATTGCCTTGTAATTGCTTTTCAACTTCTATAAAATATCATTAAATCGATTTACAATAATTGTAAATATTACTAAAAAAATATTACCTTCAGTTATACTGGATTCTTGAAACATATTCTCTAAAGCATGATGTATTTCTCTGAATGTTGGTCTATCATTAGCATGCCATTGCCAACATTGTCGCATTAATTCATAAATTTTTGGTGGACATCCCGGTGGACATTCCATTCTATAACCTTTTTCTAACATATGATAAACATCAGTTAAATCAACACCAGGATATGGTGACATTCCATATGTTGCAATTTCCCATAATAATATACCGAATGCCCATACATCCGATTTTGTTGAAAATTTATTATAAGCTAAACCTTCAGGTGCTGTCCATTTAATAGGAAATTTAGCACCAGCATGTGCTGTATAAGTATCATCTCTCATTAATCTAGCTAAACCGAAATCAGCAACTTTAACTAAATGATTTTCACCAACTAAACAATTTCTAGCTGCCAAATCGCGATGTATAAAACTTCGACTTTCTAAATAACTCATACCGCTAGCTATTTGTGTAGCAATATACATAAGTACAACAGCATTAATTTGTTCTTTATTACCATTACGTAGATAGTCTAATAAATTGCCTTTACTCATAAATTCAGTAATAATATAAAATGGTGGTTCACGTGTACATACACCCATTAATTGTACTAAATTCGGATGTTTCATTTCTTTCATTATAGCAGCCTCTTCTAAAAAATCTTTTAAAGCCATTGTATCCTCTTTTAATGTTTTAACAGCAACTGTCATATTATATCGTTTCCATACAGCTTCATAAACATCACCATATTGACCACCACCTAATTTATGTCTCATCACAATATCAGTTCGATTTATTTCCCATTCATCAGGTTCAGGACTAAGAGGGAATACAGTTGGCTTATTATGTTTCGGTGCTGGATATAATAATTGTGTTATTAGACCATCTGATAACATTGAATGATGATGAACTAATTCCGCTAATGTATTAAATTTACTTTCAGCAGTTACATAAACTTTCCCTTCGGCATCTTCATTAATACGATAATGATAAACACGACCTTCATATCTTAATGATATACTCCTTTGTCCTGGACTACTTTCAGATTCACGTACTAAAAAACTACCATTTATACCAGAACTTAGTAAATATTCAGCAGCATTCCTTGATATTGGACCATGATACCAGGAATGTTTTTCTAATGAATTTACTGGTGTTACATAATTTGATGGTACCCAACCAACTTGATTCGATGATGAATGTGCTTCACACCATTCACCACTTTTATTATAACTTAAAATGCGAACTTGTTCACCTGCAAATAAATTTCTATACTCAAAAAAAACAAAAACTAAAACCTACAACATAAAATCTAAATTCTAGGACATGTAGGTTGATAGTTCTGTAAAGTTCATTTTAATTTTACCTTTTTTTAAACTTAATTGATTCTCGCCACCTGCTTGAAAATCATATAATGCAACAAACAATTGTGGATCGTCTTCTTCTTGTGCTAAGAGATTCTCTTTAGATGTCCATCTATTAGCCGTTTCCAATGACATAGGTGTTGATGGTGCTCCAGAACCGGATGATCCAGACAATGTAGTACCCAATGTACCACTTGATCCCAATGTATTTGTATTGAGCGATCCAGGTGGTTCTGTTTCTGGTAAACTCGGTATGTGTGGAAGAGGTCTA